>JAQZBX010051699.1:0-19311 GCA_029593785.1 Cabassous unicinctus | reverse complement strand
AACCAAGAACACTATTTCCAGCAAAACTATTTTTCAAAACTGAGGGAAATATTAAGACATTCCCAGATAAAGCTGAGGGAGTTCATCACCTCTAGACTGGTCCTACAAGAGTTGCTAAAGAGAGTTCTGCATGTTGAAAGGTAAGGACACTAGACAATCGACCAAAGACATTAAGAAATAAGGATCTCTGGTAAGGGTAATGATATAGGTAAATATAAAAGCCAGAACTACTGTATTTTTGATTTGTAAATCTACTTTTTATTTCTTACAGGATCTAAAAGGCAAATGCATAAAATATAATAAGAAATCACTGGTTTTGGACTCAATGTACAAGCATGCAATTTGTGACAAGAACTACATAAAGATGGGGGGGCAGAAGGATAGGAACACTGTTTGCATATGCCATTGAAGTTAAGTTGGTATCTAAGCAAACGAGAGTGTTATAGATTTAGGATGTTAAATTTAAGGCCCATGGAAACTAGAAAGGAAATATCAAAATATGTAAGCTCACAGAGACAGAAAGTAGAGTACAGGCTGCCAGGGGTGGGGGGTCAGGCAGAGGAAATAGGGAGTTAATGCATAATAGGTATAAGGTTTCTGTTTGGGGAGATGGGAAAGTTTTAGTATTGGAAGGTAGGTAAGGGTACCACAATACTGCAACTAAAAGTAATCCCACTGAATGTTATGTCTGGGAGTGGCTGAGATGGCAAAATTTATGTTGTATATATGTTCCCACCATTTTAAAAAATGAAAGAGCAACTAAGAGAGTGTAGTAGTTTGGCAGTTTGATGTAATTATGAATTCCAAAAACAGATATTGGATCATGCTTGTAAACTGGTCTGCTAATCTGGGCATGATTAAGTTATGATTAGGGCATTAACTGGGCCACATCAGTAGGGCATTGAGCCCCACCCCTTGGTGGGTTGGGGAATCGAAGATAAAAGACATGGGAAAGGACAGTGTTAAAGCAGTTTTGATGTTGGAGTCCTGAGCGGGAGCCCCGGGAAGTAAGAGCTTGGTCGTGAGGAAGGAGAGAAGGCCCCAGGATAGAGACAAGCCATTTGCCTGATAGTCTACGGCTGCCTTGTGGAGAGACGCAAAGCCTAGAGAGCCTCATAGTCTACGGGTGACCTTGTGGAGGAAACAGAGGAGCTAAGCCCGGAGAAAATGGAGCCCCGGGAAGAGAGGAACCCAGGAAGCCTGAACCCCGACAAACGTTGGCAGCGGTCTTGCTCCAACATGTGGCAATGGACTTTGGTGAGGGAAGAAAGTTAACGCTTTATGGCTCAGTAATTACGGACTTCTACCCCAAATAAATACCCTTTAAAAAGACCAACCAATTTCTGGTATTTTGCATCAGCACCCCCTTTGGCTGACTAATACAGAGACAAAGACAAATTAAATGCAATACGTGATTCTGGATGGGATTTAGCAAGGGAGGAGAAAAGGCTCAAAGGGACATTATTGAGATACATGAAAAATTAATATCAATGTTATATTTCTTTTTTTTTTTTACCAGGAGGTCCCAGGGGTCGAACCTGGTCCCTCCATATGGTAGACAGATGCCCAGCCATTTGAGCCACATTCGTTTCCCAATGTTATATTTCTTGAACTTGATAACTGCACTTAAAGTGGTTACATAAGTAAATATCCTTGTTCTTAGGCAATGTAGCTGGCAGTATTAAGTGTTCAAGGAGCATGATGTATACAACCTACACTCAAGTGTTCATAAAATAGATTGACTGACTGACAGATAGATGGATTGATTGATGGAATGATGAAAAGATAGAATGATATGAAAAATGTGGAAAAATGTTAAAATTGGTGGATCTGGTTATCTGGGGGGGGGTAGGAGTATGTTAAGAGTTCTCTGCAGGGAGTTTGTATGATTTTTGTAACTGTCCTGTAAATTTGGTATTATTTCAAAATCAAAGTTAAAAATTAGTTCAACATCATCATTTCCCAAATACTACTACTCAGTCCTAGAATAAAACATGCATGGGAAAGATGTAGGTCCATGCTAACCAAAACAAACAAACAATGACAGAAAAAAAATCCAACAGCAAAAAATCAAAAGCTAGACATGCCAGCAACTGATTTCAGAAGCAAGTGGTCCAGGGGCAGTAATTGATTTTGAAAATAGTCCATGATGCGTACATTGATTTATGTAGCTATCTACAATATTGAAAGTCAAAAGGATGAAGTCATTTTGTTCTTTTAGAAAAGGAACTTGGTCCTGAACCTAACTCACATGAAATGATATGCCATGCATCCCCTACTTAATTTAATTGGATGGGTGGAATTAATTCATGACTTATTTCTGTCTCTAAACCCCTAGATGAAATTTTGATTTATTGACTCTTTCTAAAAATGATCAGTGGGTAAATGATGTAAGAAAGGACATACTGTGAGGTTGGCCTGTAGGCTAAGTTCTTTTTCTAAGAGTATGGACTTCAGCTAGTGACTTTCCTGTCTCCACCAATGAATAGGCAAGTTTCCTATGGGAAACTATGCCCATAAGCAAGTTTTCCTCCCGGTAACAGACTTATACTAGTCCCTCATGGGATTTTTGTGAAGAAATAAGCAGGATTGAGGATGTAAAGACAGCAGAGTGCTAGCCCAGGACCTGGCACATGGTAAGCACCAAATAAGTGTTAGCTGTAACTATCTTTATTATTACTACCACTACTATGATTACAATATCATCATAAAAGAACCATTTAAAAATAGGTGATCTTCTCAGTTTCTGAAATGTATAATATATACGAGGTATCAGAGAATCTCTTACTTTGCAGATTATTTTAAAAACTTACTGATAAGTTAACCTATAATTACGGACTTACCTTATCATAAAGCTCATTCGCCATTGTGGGCTTAGGAGCCGTTGTCCACTTGGCCCCGCGATGGAAGTAGTCTTTGATAATTGACCGGTATGCACGGTACTCAAAGAAGCGAGCACGCCATGCCATGGGAGCCTCGATAATCTCATTTCCCACAACTATCAGGATGTCTCGAGGCATTGCACCGTATAAACCTGTCAGGCCAAAAGTTCCATGACAACCTTAGTAATGCTAATTTCCAAGACAGGAAAGTCTATATAATATGATCCTATTTTTTGGGGGTAAAAAATTTACTAAAAACTATGTGTATGTATAAAATTATAATTAAAACAAAAATGGAAAAATATGGAAGGATACATAGTAGATCGTTAACATGAATTCTGTATGTGAGGAGTTGTGTGAGGGGGGTGTGGGGAGGGCCAGTGAGAAGCCAAAGGAAAACAAACAAAAAGCAACTGAAGCAATAAGGTCCTTGTTCAAAGAGATCTGAGCCACAAAGTCTTCACCATTTGTAAACTCCTTTCTTGCTACATAGGAACGAGTTCTTCAAGGAATCAGTATCACAAGATAAAAATTGGGCCAAGGATCACTTTTAGAAGTATAAGTTAGAACACTGAGCTCAGACACAAGAGCAGTCTTGCAACAATGTCAGTTAAGTATATAATGGGAATGTTTCTGTTCCTTTTTAATTTCCATTCTTAAGGAAAATTAAACAGAATCCCCTGTTCTTATGTAAAGAAAAGTTTAGGAAAGAATGTTTCTCTCAAGGAGATTCCAGACTTACAATCAAGTTTGAAATGTGTATTGATTAATGATATAAAAAAAGAACCAAGCTCCTATGTTTCTCAGAGTTTTAAATTGTCCCTAAATAATCTTTAAAGGTTTGAAGGACAATTAAAACAAAGGAATCTCTGAGAAATTAAGATACTAGCAGTTTGGTTATCAGACATCACTTACCCGTAGACTCAAAATCAGGAGTTTTATAGTTCACTGACCAGTCAATGGGGTCAGGTCTCCTCACTGTCACTCCTTCCATTTTTAAAATATTGCACATTTCTTCAATTTCAGCAACAGCCTTTTTCAAATGTTCTTTGGGAAAATAATCACCTCCATGCTTCTGGTAAAAAGGCCAGTACTTTTCATATGTGTTGGCCTAGAAGCAGAACAAAGTAAATGAAACACAGGAGAAAAATATGATTCATGATAGGTTCATAGCTGGTGGACAACTATTTGCATAACATTGCAGAACTGAGACAAAGATCATATCTTGTTCAGTGTTGACCCCCAACATGAAGCATGCTGCCTCTCTTGGTAGACATTCAATATCTGTTGAATGAAGAACTCTAAATTCTCTCAATACTTTGAGGCTCTGGCTTCTTCTTCTGTCTGAGATCTCCCATCTTACCACTTACAGCGTGTCTGCCCTTAGACAGGTTTGGAATCCTCTTGGCTAGTTTTTACCATGCTTTACAGACAAAACAGGACACCGGTGCTACCATTAGAGAGTCTTAATGAACTCAAACAAGAGAAAAAACTAAATACAAGCATACCTAAACTAACACAAACCATGGGCTATCCATGTATCCTAGAATTCTGTCTGGAGAACAGCACTTCAAGATATTTTGTGGGGGGAAGCGGCTGTGGCTCAATTGGTTAAGCTCCCGTTTACCATATGGGAGGCCCCAGGTTCAACTCCCAGGGCCTCCTGGTGAGGGCAAGTTGGCCCGCATGGCGTGGTGAGCTGACAGCCCGTGCGGCGCAGTGAGCTGGCGCAGCAAGATGACCCAACAAAATGGAGACAGACAGACACAGAGAAATGCAAAGCAAATGGACACAGCGAGCACAAGCAGCAAGGGGGCATAAATAAATAAATAAATCTTTAAAAAAAAGAAGGAAAGATATTTTGTGGGAAAAATCAGACACTGCCCCCTTTGAAGTCAGGGACATACTCTCAATCATGCTTTGTTTCTCTTAAAAATCCATTATTAATTATTCCATTCAGCAACTAACTCTTGGCAAAATTGTAGGACAGTGCAAGTCTGCTTTTGAACTTCCTACCCTTTCCCTTTTGTGTCTCTCCCCAATCACATCTAGGTCAAATGGTTTAAAAAGGCTCAAGTTTACTAAGAATTGCTGTTGAATTAGGGTAGGTACAACTGTAAAATGTTGGTTTCCAAAAATGAGAATGGTCCTGCATTGTTTTCTATGTGTTTAAGTTCTCAGTCAATTTAAAGAAAAGAAATGCTTTAGGAAATGTAGATGATGTCAATGAATGTAATTTATCAAGAGATGAAGCAGACTTCCAATCACATGACCCAAACTCTAAGAAAAAGCCTTGGCCCTTCATCAAAAGATTGGCAAAACAATGTACATTTATATATTTTAAGTTTTAAAAAAATGTTTAAGGCAGGCATTTTAAAACATGTTTCCTTATTTATCATTGATTAACTGACCAACGGCCAGTCCTGAGCAGGTCAGATATGAAAATTTCTACCATAAATCAGACAATTCCAGATAATGGTAAGTACTATAGAGAAGGGGGGAAGTGAGTATTGGGTGGAGTATGTCTACTTTAGCTAGATATTCGCCCAACAATCCTATCAAAAGTCAGAACAAGTATTCACATTTTCATTTCACGTGCAAGGAGAGGCTTAGAGAGGGCACGCGCATTCTTACCATCTGGACAAGCGGACTAGAACACAAGTGCTCTTTTATGCTGACAGGGTTTCTACTACACTAAGAGACTTGCCTATGTTATGCTGGTTGGAAAATTTTTAACTTGATGTGTAAAAACTTTTAAAACTGGAATTGCTTAACACAGTTTTTATTGTTCCCTATGATTTTGCTCATCTGAATTGGACTGAAGGTCTAGATGTCTAGCTCTTTAATGCCAAAGACAACGTCTTTTCTAGATTTTGAGTCTCTACTTTCCTTTTCCATTTCAGTCTGATAAATATCAAACATATGGAAGCACACCTGCATCATGTTAGTTCAACATCTAGGCTTACATCACCTAGGCTATAGCTGAGCCTGATGGATAAGGAATAAGAAACTGAAAAACGGGTCTTCAGTAAATACAAAGGATGCTAGTGGAGCCTAAAAGAGGGGTTGACAAACTATGGTCCCCGGGCCAAATGTGGCCCACTGCCTGTTTCTGTAAATAAAGTTTTATGGGAACACATATAAGCCTATTCATTTACATGTTGGCTATGACTGCTTTTGAACTACAATGGTAGAGCTGAGTAGTTGCTGTAGAGGTCTGATGGTCTGCAAAGCCTGAAATATTTACTATATTATTTCATATAAATATGAAAAAAAAAATAGTTTGCCAACCTCCATTCTAAATCATTACGTTAGTTGTTTTACTTTTGAAGATCTGTAGGCAAACAACATGCTCAGTTTCTGAAAAATGTTATCAGCATTAAACATCTGAGGGCGTGAAATCATCATGTAGGTGCAGTACTTTTTAAGATCAAACCCCTCTTAAAAAAAAAAAAAAAAGACACTCCACTGTTTTCTACTCCTTGGAAGTCCTGTAGCAGCAACCAGGAAGAGAAGATAATAATGGCTCTTTATATTCCTCTCAGACACATTCTGGTACTGCTATTCCATTCACTCCTTCCTTCTTCTCATGCCAGGCACATCTCTTACAATCCACTAAAGGACAAGAAGCCTTTGAAAAGTTAACACCAGGGTTCCAGCAGATGCGTGATTATGTTGTATGCATTCCAAAGTATGCCACATGACTATTTGTGCAGAGTGAAGCTTGACTTGATAAATATAAAGTACACTTTCCTGGGAGAAAAAAATTATTTAAACAAGTGTTGAGTTTCTTTGTATAGTTTATAGAGTGGCAATGGTAGGACAAAGTCCAAATGACCAGAGTACACTACATTTTCCAAGAAAAAGTTGGAAATTGTTTATACATCCCATTTATAAATGGGTTAGCAATCATTTACCAAGTGTCTGCAAGATAAAGAGCACTACATTAGATGCTTAGCATATGTTTTTAAAAATCTTTTACAGAGATGTAGTCTGCATTCCTAGAAACTTCACAGTCTTTCAGAGCCTAAAATCCTTCAGGGGAGTGCGCCAAATGAATTTTAAATATTATCTTTGGAAGACAAAGAAATTAATAGAAATTTACTCCTTATTTATCCAGCTGTAAATTTTATTACATTAACACTGATTAACCTTATATTTTATAAGAGGTCCTTTACTAAGAGTTTTACAAAAACAAGACCAAAACAAAACAAAAAGCACATATTTGCTAGCAAGAGTTCACTATGTTTTACAGAAAAGTCTATAGCTTTTAAAAATTGTCTGGGGTAAATAGTACTCTTCCTGACAACTATGTTCCCCACCCCTTCCTTCAAAATTTCTCTGGCACTTTTATCTTACAGCACATCTTATACTCTAATTGCCTAGAAGCAGTTTACTATATTTTTATTGATCTCAAACTGATTAATATCTCTATGTCATTTTCCTTCAACTGGAACACAAGGCCTTTAATTTCAGGCCTTAGATATACTTTGTTTTTCCTTCAATCCCTAGCCTAATACACCGTACAAACCAGAAATGATCAGATAAATGAAATCAATACTACTAATGCTATTGATATCCACAACCACTTTACTCACAATGTACTTTTGAAATGTAACTGTAAACTGGATCTACACAATTAAAATAATACTTACCATGTTATCTTTTATTTCCATATTTAATCCTAATAGGTAGAAAGCAAACATCTTACTACCTTCATTTTACTGGGGCCCAGAAATGTGTGGAATCTTGCACAAGGTCAGACAGCTGAGATTAGCTATCAAGTTTTTATCAAACTCCTAATTCAATCCTGGTCTCCTGACTTTGGCATGGAGAAAACCATGAAATTACGAAGTCTAAAGTCATAAATTAAGTGACAAAGAACGCAACATAATGCCTGGGAATTCTGATTCTATAAGATTACATGGTATAAAAGTCAACAATTTTAAAGACAAGTAAAGGATAAAGTTTTGCCTGATTTTGGAATTTAGTTATTCTCAATTAAAATAGCTAAAGGGATGTCAT
Source organism: Cabassous unicinctus (assembly GCA_029593785.1). NCBI lineage: Eukaryota > Metazoa > Chordata > Mammalia > Cingulata > Chlamyphoridae > Cabassous > Cabassous unicinctus. The sequence goes on along the minus strand of JAQZBX010051699.1, from coordinate 11,404 downwards.
CAGATGATGATGGCAGTGATGTTACAGAACTTATTACCTCAACCAAAATTACAACTAAAAATGTAAGTATTCAAGGAAAACTTAAATACATTGAAGATAGCTTTGTAACCATTATTAATGGAAGTTCAGACTGTATCTACAATGTGAATGGCATTCCCTTAGATAGGGGATCTTTAAGCAGTATACAACCTGAACACCAGCACATAGAGGCCCTGGACATAAGAATGTTATGGATAAAGAACCTAGGAGTTAAAAGAAGGAAGATTTTATTGGTTGCAAGGGAAATCCTGGAAGTCTTTGTGAAAGGTGGCATTGGAGCTAGGTGGTCCTAAGAGTGATAAATTTAAACTGCAGACAAGAGGGTTGCAGGGAAGATGGGTGGAAGAAACCTAGGTGGGAGCAAAGGCATGGGGCTAATTTGGGGAACAGTGAGTAGTCTAGCTTGGCTGGTCATATGGTTATAAGTCTGCTGAAAACAAGGGTGGAACATGAGAGAGAGGGGCCTAAACAGGAATGAACATCTGCTAACCTGCCACACCAAGACATCTCTAAGATGAGCCAGTGAGTGATACAAAATGGGGATCCTGGAAAGGCAGGCAAGAGCCAGATTCTGAAGGACGCTGAATGCCATGAGGACTTTATCCAAAGCAGTGGAGAGCTAGCAAGGTAGAGTGACGGGGGCAGGATGAGTAATGGGATCAAATGTGGGCTTTTAAAAATCATTCAGGAGGCAGTTTGGAAAGGAGAATGAATGTGGGAGACCAGTTAGGAGTTCACTGCAATAGTCCAGGCAGAGATGAGATCCTAACGTCACTCTGTAGAGGGATGGAGGTAAGGTGATGGATATTAGATCTTGGAGTCTGGATGTGGACGATGTGACTGAAGGAGAAATCAAAGATGACTCCCTGGTGTTTTAGCTTCAGTAAACAGTAATGTCAAAAATTGAAAGGAGACAGGCAAAAGAAAAAAGAAAAAAAAAATTGAAAGGAGGATTGGAGAAGGGTCAGGTAAGCAGGGTAGCTAACAATTTACTCTAAATATGCCCAATTTGAGGTTCTGTGGCAACATCCTGTAAGGAGTTTAACACGTTGATCTAGAGAGTTCAGGAGTGAGAGGCCAGCGTGGAGGTGGGCACTGAAGCTGTGAGAATAGTTAAGAGGAGGAGGCCCCAACTGAATTCTGTTCAATACATTACAGACAGTGAAGTAATAAGATCTGAGGAATAGTGAAAGAACTTAGTATCCTCAGAAAATGTCTCTCATAACCCAAAGGATGAATTTCAAGGAGGCAGGAATTATTTGTGTAAATAGTGTCAAATAACACAAAGAAATTAGTTACTTAAAATTAACCACTGCATTTGGGAGGTCGGTAGTAAGCTGAAGTGAAAGCAGTTAATAGAGGAGGATGGGAACAGAAACCAGACAGCAGAGGGTAAGGAGTAAAGCTGCTTCCAGGCATGTAAATGCCCTTGCTTTTACCTTCACCTCCACAGTGAATGGTGGAACACAGGCATTTTCTGCTCGCCCCACTATCACTTCCTCTAAGGGGTCCCATTCGTTGTAAGAACAGACAGGGCAGTCCTTGGGCAGAAGTTCAGTGGCCTTGTCATCAGCTGCACAGGAGTTCCGGGAGGAAGCCGTAGCTGCCTGGGTGCTCTGGAAAGTTCTCTGCACCCATCCTGTTAAGGTTCTTCCAAGCTTCCAAAAACAAAGAAAAGATTATTGTGTAGCCCTGTATAGTACTTGGGGGAGAACGGAGCAGAGGTGCGGTTTAAAATCCAGATAGCATAGTCAGACATTTAAAATCCTTTAGGAGAAAGTTAACCAAAATGCTAATAGTATATAGGTGGGTAGTGGGACTAACAGGTGATTTTTACTTTTTTGTTTATCTATAATTGTCTTTCCTATTGGTGTAACTCTTTAAAGTCTCTCAGAAAGTCCTGTCCACAACCATCACACACCCTCATTAAATATTGAGAACGGGATTCTGCAATCAAGCTTTAATCAAACTTTAAGTGATTCTCTTAAAGAAAGATAGTGGGTCACTCTCTTCCCAGAAAACCAAGAAAACCACTGAAAGCTGCAGGATGGTCCTTGCCAAGTCCTGCAAGGGTGGGTGGGGGGCATGTTTCCCCTTCAGTAACAAAACTCACCAAATGGAAGACATGTCCAAAGGGCCTTATCTCTAAGAATAATCAGCTTCAAACCAGAAATTTTTCATCGCTTACGCACACATCATTCTTTGGCATCTCAATTCTAGAGTGACCACTGCCATCTGTTCCACAAAACCCTAGCCAAGATAAGGATTAACCCAGATACAAATTTAAACAACCAAAAGGGAGAACTTCAAGAAGCTTTTTAAAAATGTATGGCCTATAAAACCTAGAGCAGGGAGAGTACTTCACCAACTGGGCAAACCTCATCCCCCCAAAATCTCTATTCTACTCGGCCAAAAGTCTTACGAAGCGGGCAGGAGGAAAGCAGGGGTAGAGACCAAGGCGAGAGAAAAGAGGGACAGCTTTTCCGGGAGCCAAACTGCCCAAGATATTCCTGTTCTAAGAGCACAGGAGGGTCTGCAGGCGCGTGTCGACATCCAGGGAAACCCAGGGAAACTCTGGGTGCGGCTTCAACTCCTCTGGCCACTCAGGACTCCATGCTGCGCTTGGAGGAGCCTGCTCGCTCGCTTTCCGTTCCCGATTTCCACGTTCTCCTGTTCCCCTCCCTCCATCCCACACGAATTTTCTCAAAAGCCCTCCCCCATTCCACGCCCACTTAGAGCACAGAACCCCCAATTACGCCACCCATTTCCTAAGAAGTGTCGCTTGTAGCCAGCTATTCCCCTGCTCCTCCCGCCCCTGGAGTGGGACTGGAGCGGGAAGCTCGAGGTGGTGCAGGTCGGCGCCCCTGTGCAGCCAGCCTTCGCCGCCGGAGACACGCAGAGCAACCGCCCCACGGGGTGGGGCAGCTAAGCAGGTTTCCCTTCCCCGGGAACACAGCCAAGTTCCCGACAGCCAGCAATGGCTCTTCGGAGCTTTCCAGGGGGGCCAGAAGGATATTTTCATGCAGTTCTGGCTGGGAAAACGAGGAAAGGCCGCGGCTCCGGCGCACAGAGCCCACACGCGAGCGAGAGCACAAGACCCACGGCGCACGCACCCGAGACCCGATGTAGTGCACCGCCTCGGCGCCGCGGCTCCCACCGCGCAGACACCGCACCCGCAGCATCACCCTGCGCTAGCCGGTCCACGAGCGGAATGCTTCCGACGCTCGGCCGCGTCAGCCCAAGACTCCCCAGAACGCGCCGGGAGCGGGATCCCCCGGGTCACCGCCTTTTGTAGGCTCGCCCCGCCCCCTCCCCCCCGTCCACGCCCCATTGGCTGCCGCGAACAGGTGGTGGGGCCTGCCAAGCCGAGGGCGGCCGGCGCGCCGCCCACCCGAATTGGGAACTGCGGCTGGGCCCCGGGTCAAGTCTCCCGGGCTTTCCCTTTTTTAGCTTGTCAATGCACTGGCTGCATTCAGAGAAGCCCGGCCTGGGTCTGCGGAAGGAGGCTCACTAGTGTTTCAGGGACAGGGCGTTGGACGCGACTCAGGCGAAGGAAATTAATATTATATGCATATATTATTTTAAACATATCTACGAATTTAAATATGCAATGAATACAATCATACATCTAAACTCACCTATGTGCACTGCCCCATCCCCTCATTTTATAGTTAATAAAACAACCTAAAGTTTAGGCGGCTTTAAGGGGCAACATTGGTTTTGAGACCGCGTGGGAGTAACTCTGGAACCCAAATTATCCACTGCCTGGGCTGCCGCACTTTCTGCCATACTAGCCTGTTCCCTGTTCCATGGAATACTTGCCATTCCAAATGCTCTTTGGCCATGCCTCTGGCTTAGGAAACTCAATCATGAAACTAGAGACAAATATGGGCCAGAAATAATGGAGGACTAAAGAGTTTCTTTTCTTCCATTTCATGTATTTAAACTTTTGTTTCAATTTGATTAGTATATTTTTGGTAGACAAATAGTTGCCTAACAGTGCAAAGTCTTAATTGCTACGGATTTGTGTAAACGAGAAAACTCGGTTTAATGTTTAAGTTCTTGGCTGGAAAGAGGGCAGGAAGAGGCGATCTGGGTATTTTGTTTTTGTACTTACAAAATACGCAACTATTCATTTTTAATGATTGTCTTTTGAATTCCAGCGACTCAAACTTTTCCAGAGTTCATTGACTAACGTACGCAAGCAGGATGGTATGGTGCAGAGAGCCTTGGAGAGGGAACTGGGAGTACTGGGTTCCAGTCTTGACTCTGTGAGCTACCATGTGCCTGCAAAATGAGAACAATTGGATTCACCATCCCTAGCACACAAGGTTGTTGAGGACCAAAATGAGAGAATGCAAATGCAGAACTTGGTGCACGAAGAGCTATATGAATCTGAGAGTTATATGAAAATGAAGATTTTACCAGCTCTAACAATAGGGAAAGACTGTCCTTCTCCTTCAGCTTCTCAGCTCATCAAGCAACCTTCTCATTCCTAGGAACCTTGAAATGGGAAAGGAGTTACCCTGCACAATGAGCACAAGTGATCTAGTGCCTGGAAAGACACAGCCCTCGTTGTGAAGAATTAAATCAGTATTCTAGGTTATTTCTCAGAGACTGGCAAGGTCAGCAGATGTGTGTCAGTTCTTACTTTGGAGGCTTCTTCCCCTTCTTAATGTTCGCCTTTTCTTGCCTGCCTAGTCAGTTCTGGGTAAAGTGATACAATCCAATTTCGGGACCTGAAATACTGTGGGACTGGCCTGCTCTCACAATACTCTGTGTTCTCCTAGTTCGAAGAACCTATCATTCTGCCCTGGAATTGTCTGCTTATCTGTTTCTCACTGAGCTGTTGGCTCTGTGAGGGCAGAGAGCCTGTTTTATCCACCACCTTAGCCCTAGCACAGGGCTTGGCACTACCCAGCCCTCAATCAGTTGTTGTTCAATAAAGGAACTGCCACTGTAAAAGCCTGAGCTAGAATAAACAGACCTTCTGCTTTGATATCTATCTTGCAGTCTTGGAGTTCATCACTCTGTATGTCTCCTGAAGCTCCCTCATGTAGCTTCAACTATCCCCACTATTCAGATGAGTTCCAAGTAGTTCTAGCCTCAGTTTCTCAGTTTCTACATTTCCAACTGCCTGCAGGTTAGAGCCTTAGCCTAGGAGCTCTGCCGATTTTCTACCATACTGTGGGTAAGTCACTCCCCCTCACTCAGCCTGAGATTTCTAATCTGAAAATGAGAGCACTGGTTACTAGATAATCTCTAAATTCCCTTCCAGCTCTAGAAATGTAATGCTTCAATTATTCCACACTGGTATTTTGTCTACTTCTCAAACTCAGCTCTCCTTCAGTGGAGTTCATAACAGCCCCTCCTAAGTCTATCAAAGGGTCTATCCTTTTCTACTCATTTAGGCTTGAAACACTCCAGACATCTTTGCCTCCTCCCCCTAAGTGGGTCCCTCATATCCAATGAGTTGCAAAACCTTCTGAAGGCAGCCTCTACACTGTCTCCTAGAAATCTTTGTACAATTTCAATTAGTCATGAACAGCTGTGCTTTACTGCCTAGCATCCCCAAATGAGGTGGATTCTTTCATCAGAAGACAACTGTGAAACAGTAGGTCTAACAGTTAAACCCTAGGTCTCTCCAAGTATTTTATATAATCTCAGCTTAAGACAGCACTCAATTTATCTAACTTTAAGAAAAATGAGGAAGAAACGTCTGGAGTCAATTTCAAGGGATCTTTTTTCTTTCACTTCAGACTTCAGATTCTTTTCTGGAATTTAAAAGCAGTAAACACTATTCTCCTCTTTTAGGACCTTAACTAAACTTAAATTAAGGGAAGCAGGTGTGGCTCAATGGATAGAGCTCCTGTTTACCATATGGGAGGTCCTGGGTTCGCTTCCCAGGGCCTCCTTGTGACGGCAGGCTGGCCGGCCCGCACGGTGCTCTGGGCTGATGCAGCAGGACCTCACAGCAAGGGGGAGATAAGCAGACACGGAAGAAACACACAGCAAATGGACACAGTAAAACACAAGCAGCGGAAGCGGGTGTGGCTCAGTGGATAGAGCCCCCGTTTACCATATGGGAGGCCCGGGTTCGTGTCCCGAGGCCTCCTTGTGAGGGCACGCCGGCCTGAGCGGTGCGGTGCGGTGGGCTGATGCAGCAACCTCACGGCAGGAAGCTGGTGTGGCACAATGGATAGAGCACCTGTTTACCATATGAGAGGCCCCGGGTTCGCTTCCCAGCGCCTCCTTGTGAGGGCAGGCCGGCCCCGGGTTCGCTTCCCGGCGCCTCCTTGTGAGGGCAGGCCGGCTCGCGAGGCGCCATGGGCTGATGCGGCAAGACCTCACAGCAAGGGGGAGATAAGCAGACACAGAGAAGACACACAGCGAATGGACACAGCAGCATAAGCAGCAAGGGGGGGATAAATAAATAAAAATAAAATAAATAAATCTTTAAAAAAAAAACAAAAACAAAAAAAAACACAAGCAGCAAGGGGGGATAAATAAATAAATAAATAAATCTTTAAAAACAAACAAACAAACAAACAAACTTAAATTAAAGGCAAAGGCCCATGTCCTCCCATCTGATTAATGTCTTGATATCAGAGCACATAGAAGGAAATTTTTATTAATGTAAAAACAATTGCATTTGTTCCCATCTCACTTCAGTATTTTTTTTTTAAGTAACAGCTTTGTTGAGATGTAACTCATAGCACAAAGTTCACTCTTTTAAAGAATACAACTCAGCAGTTTTTAGTATTTTCAGACTTGTGCATCCATCATCACTTTTTAATTTGACATTTTTATCACTCCAAACAGAAACCCTGTACTCATTAGCAGACACTCTCCCTCCCTCCTCCCCACAGTCCCTGGCAACCATTAATCTACTTTCTGTCTCTATGGATATGCCCATTCTGGAAATTTCTTATAAATGGAATCATATAGTATGTGGTCTTTTAAGTCTGACTTCTTTCACTTAGCATAATGTTCTCAAGGTTCATCCATAAAGTAGCAAGGATCAGTAGTTTATTCCTTTATATGCCTCAATAATATTCCATTGTACGAGTATACCATATTTTATTTATCCATTCATCCATTGATGGACATTTGGGTTCTTTCTATTTTGGGGCTAGTATGAATAATGCTGCTATGAACATTTGTGTATAAGTTTTTGCGTGGATGTACATTTTCATTTCTCTTGGGTAGTTACCTAGGAGTGGGACTGCTGGGTCATATGGTAATTCGATGTTTAACTTTTTGAGGAACTGCCAAACCGTGTTCCACAGTAGTTGCACCATTTTACATCCCCACCAACAATGTATGAGGGAGGAGTCCAATTTCTCCACATCTTCACTTGCTATTGTCTGTTGTTGTTTTTTTTTTTAATTGATAGCTATCCTAGTGGGTGTGAAGTGGTACCTCATTGTGGTTTTGATTTGCATTTCCCTAATTACTAATGATGTTGAGCATCTTTTCATGGACTTATTGGTCATTTGTACATCTTCCATGCATTGCTTCAGTCTTAGGACAGGTAAAAGTTGAAAGACCTTTAAGATTTTAGGGAGGAACTGATGAACATTTACAGGAACTAATGTCTTTCATATGAGGCAAAAATAGTATTAATATTTATTTAAAATACAAAGAGGGAATACTTTTAAAAATACATTGCATAGGACACTGGAGTTTTAAATGCCCATTTATCTTTAAAAAATTATGAGAAGTAACTTAAGAGCTGAATGAATGGAAATTTCTCTTTTAGAGTAGCTAAATAGGAAGCAAATATAGTTTACACCTAAAGAATGAAACAATGGACTTGTAAGCGACTTATCACCAACATTCCCATCTTTTGGAGGTGCTTTTGAGACTTGCTTAGAAGTCAGTAGTTACAAATGCAATCTACTATTTAGAAAAAGGTAAAATTATTATTTTAATATATGTGAACCCATATAGAAGAACTCATATTTACAGAAAATATAAATATAAGGGGAAGAGATGTTTCATACTACCCTGCCCTATTATAGTGCTCAATTAATAATTGTTGACTTTAGCTAATAATATTTAAATCACTTCCACTCTACTTAATAATAGCTACCATTTACTGCGTGCTTACTATGTGCCAGAGAAGAACTTCACATATTATCGCATTTACTCTTTTATGAGGAGGTATTGTTGTAATAATTTCATTCAGATGAAGAAACTGAGCCTTAGAAAGGTTAAATAAAATTTTCCAAAGTTGAATAGCTGCCAAGTGGCTGACAGAGCCAAGATTCAAACCCAGGCCACTAAAACTCCAAAGCCAGTGCCCTTAACCTCTAGGCTCTTTGATAGTCTCACAAATTCTCACATTGCATAAAGCAAGGTTTATCTGTAGTCCAACTACTTTTAGTATGAGATACTCTCCTATAAGCTTGATTTTGTGTCACATGCCACCACTTACCATTCAGGATATCTCTGAGTGTTTCTTCTGGAAGCTATTTCTCTATCACATAATTACCTTTCTTAGGAAAATGCTCTACCCGTAAAGATTGCATGGAAAAGAGTCTTTGACAAATTGAACTTCTGTGGGTCAGCTATAGCTGAATACTGAAGATGGGAAAGACCAGAACATACTATGAAACCTCTAAACGAGCGCAGGAATGGCTTAGACACTTCGCTGAGAATTCCAAAGGCAAGAGAAAGTATTTTACCGTAAGTGTAGCTGTTGCCACCTGCAATCAAGTCAAGGAAGGGAATACATTAGAAAGGAAGGCTGCCCCAGAAGGCTCTGTCCCATTGGTATGGTTCTAGAAATACACTACATATTCACCCCCACTTGAATCTAACCTTAGGACTTTCAGTAGGAGCTAAAAATAGCTCCCCCCACCCTGCTGAAAAAGTCGTGCCTCATATTTCTCTCTGAGTTGGCACTTCCATTTCCAAACCCAACTACCTCTAACATTGGTAGTACTGCCCAGGGGTGGGCCAGATCTAATCAGCACCAAGAGTGAGAAGGTATGATGGCCAATTCCAGAAATGATGTGGACATTAGTGGATCACCATCATGTTACATAATGTCAGTAAGGATGCTTTTGCAGCCATAAAGAAACCTCTGCCCATAAACAATTCCAGGTTTTCCAGGAAATATCCTTTGGACACCTTAGTGATAGGAAAGCTAGATCCTCTCCCTCATGTAATTCTTGCAGCCCAAATCCCTCTCTCAGTATTTTTTTAAAACCCTCTTCTTCAAGCTGACTAACTATTTTCATGTCTGGTCTAGACCCTCAAAAAATTTATGAAATAGGAAATGGATTGAATGACTAACAACTGGAGAATAGTTGAAGAAATTATTATAACATGTTCAGTATTTAGCAAAGTGGCAGGCTCTTAAATGAAAAAACACATTTTTCTTATTGACTATTTCTTAAATGAATGAATACATTTAGGAATTAGAGTAAATAAATTTCATCATTGGATGAAATATCAGGCAGCCACTAAGAAGAATGTTTACAGAGAATTTTTAATAACCTAAACAACTTTTATGTCATGATACTAAGCATCAAAGAACAGAATATGAAATTGTACATTCAGTGTTCTCTTAACCATGTTGAATATATATGTATAAAAAGTCCTGGAAGAAAATACACCAAAATTTCAATAGTGACTGTCTTTGTATAAAACTATAATGGGTGATCTTTATATTCTTTTTTCTACTTTTCTGAAATTTGTGCACTTTCCTCTGTGAGTCTGTATTGCATTTATAATCAGAAAAAAAACTGTAAATGCTATATATATATATATATATATTTTTTTTTTTTTTGAGAAGCAAAGTGTTCTGTGTATGCTTAGAAAGAACTCTCTGGTCACAGATGTTTCCCCTTGCAGCTCTGCCCCAAGAAAACTGTAGCCTGCTCTGAGAGAAAACCTCCCACAGCCACCTGGCTTCTCTCAAGTTTACACATGCAGTGCCCTGGCAAGATGGGGGAGATTAGTGTGGGAAGGCACTTCTGTCTCTCCGCTGTGCACTTTTCCAGGCTCTCTCAGGTCTGTGCTTGCTATTTCACGCTTGTCTTTCTCACTTGTTGCTGGTGAGAAATTTTCCAGGATTATCTCTCCCAGCGAAAGGAGCTTCTCTAGTTAGGCCCTGGGAAACTGAGAAGTAACATTCCCCAGTTTTCTGCACCCCTCTCTAATGTTCCCATTTGTCTTGGGCAACAGCCCAGGAGAAAGCATCATACCTCCACGTAAAGATCATTTAAGTGGCATAACATCCTCCACAGTAATCTCCTCCTCACTAAAGAAAGGTCTGCACAAATTGAATTATTCAGAATCTGCAAACTTAGGGTCAAAGTGGGAACCAATTTTGAAATTTTGTGTAGGAACTTTAAATTTCTGTTTCTACAATGCTATTCAGAATTTAAAAACTGTATATCAAGACTTAAGATTGCAGGCCTGAGCCAGAAATATCTGGCTTGAAGATGGAAGCATGAATTTTTTTATGAAGGCCTGATTTAGAAATGACAAAATATGACAGCCAACACCCTGCCTTTTCTAGAAAGTTATGTTGTTCATGTGATAGCAATTAAGTCACCTCGGGGACAGATTTCATGCATATCAACATGCCCAAAAGAGTATATCTGCAACGTGAGACACTTGGATTTTTCTGGCCCAGCTCTGTAGCAACCAAATTCTTGACTCAGCAGTCGATTTTATTTCTGGGAAAATCCAACCTCTCCCCATGCACTGGTGCACTTTAATACCTCTTTTACAGCACCTATCACCTGGCTGTAACAGTTTGTTTACACCAGACTAAAAGGCTCTGGAGGGCAAGGGCTCTAACTCCTGTACCTAGCACAGTGATTGCTGATTGCCCTTAATAAATGTGGAATTAACTGCCTAATCAAAATGTTAAGTTTTTGCTTAGAATCAATACCACACTTTAAAACAATATTTAACATATTTGAGAGAGGTATATTTACAGAATTCTAGAAGTGGAACTGACCTTATTTTTTAGACGGGATAATCATGGCCCAGAAAGCCCAAATAACCTATCCAAACTTATCAAATAGTAGCATTGCTTTTTTCAAGAGTTAAATCATTTCTATGAAAATGGATCTGATACTACTCTCTAGGAATTCAAATCTGCAAATCTTTAACTTCAAGGTTTAGCAAAATGGAGGATTTTTTTCTTTTAATTAGAGAAGTTGGAGGTTTACAGAAAAATCTTGCAAAGAACACAGTTCCCTCCATGTTTAGTGGCAAAGCCCGAGGATGTATATGTCCATTGCAGGTGATGTGCCACACTAATGAAGGATGTTTATGTGAGAGGTTGTGGGAGGTGTGGGAGGTGGGGAACATGGGAATCCCTGTAATTTTTGTGTAACAT
>JAQZBX010051698.1:0-19312 GCA_029593785.1 Cabassous unicinctus | reverse complement strand
TTGGTCAGCGAGGTGGAGTCGGTGATAATGTACTTGAATGGTCCTGCCTAGGGCAGAATCGATCTGATCTTTAACTAGCTGTATGATTTTTCTTAAGGCCCTGGGTGCAAAGGATATTATAAGGAGTAAGGTTAATAGGGGGCCTAGTACGGGGAGGAGGTAAGGGAGGATTCCATTGAATCCCCAAGAGAGGCCCCCTTGGGCTTCCCGTTCACGTTTACGGTTTGCAATTCCTTCCCTAAGCTTGGTCATGGAATCTCTAATTATACCCGAATGGTCAGTGTGAAAACAGCATTCCTCACCCAAAGCAGCACAAAGCCCTCCTTGTTTAAGAAAAAGGAGGTCTAAACCTCTCCTATTCTGGAGGACAACTTCTGATAGGGATGTAAGGGATTTCTCAAGGTGAGTGATGGAGGTTTCAATGTGGGCTAAGTCTTCATCCACTGCAGCTCTTAGGTGAGAGAGACCCTGTTGTTGCATGACAAGAGAGGCGGTTCCAGTGCTCAAGCCGACAATACCTAAAATAGAGGCAATGGTAATAGCTGTAATAATTTCTCTTTTTTGTATGGTTATGGCATTAGGAGGCTGTGCGTCCCAGCGATGGTAAAGGTCATCGTCACTATGGTAAAGGACACGCGGAAAGATAAACACTAAAACGCACACCTCTCCTGTATTATAGAGGACTGTCGAAGCCACACAGGGGGTGAGACCTGAGGAGGAGCACAGCCATTTTGCCCCAGCTGGGGGAATGTAATATTTAGCTTGAGAAGGGGCAGTCACACGCGTACAGACCCGAGTTAAGGTGGCAGAAATATTATTGAAGGCATTACCCACACACTATCCAGTGTTTAGAATGGACTGTATGGTGAGGCCAACCTTCTTTTTATTGCTCCAATGACGCTGTTGGGGGTTGTCTTCAAAGGAAGTATTAAAGGTGGTATTAATGTCTATGGCATCGTAATAAGGGGACCTAACAGAAAGGCATAGCCAACAACTGTGAGTAAGGTTGGGTTGAGAAGCATTTAGGGAAAGGAAGGTAGCATTAAGCAAATTTAAGAGTGGACTGTTGAAGGCAGGGTCAGGACTGGGGTACAGGGATGTCAACAGCCGTCAGGCTAAATTTTGAGAAAGTCCAAGTCCCTTCTTATCTGCTTTAGGTGTAACAGAAATAGGTTGTTTTATTCCTTGATTATCTTTGCCTAGGCCTTTGCCAGGGAGAAAATTCATTTTGAGCATCTGAGCAGCAACTGTATTGTTGGGACTGCACATAAAAACTTGCATTTGGGTTAGGATATCTCTGCCCCAGAGATTAACGGGGAGATGGGGGATAACATATGGGACAACTGTACCAGTGTTCCCTTCCTCATCTTCCCACTTTAAGGCTTGTGAACTTTGCAGAGGGTCTGTGGCCCTGCCGACTCCACTTAGGTGGGTGGCAGCGGCAGTGAGAGGCCAGGACTTAGGCCAGTGGTTAGAGGATATGATCGTGGCGTCAGCTCCTGTATCTAAAGTTCCCCCAAATGTTTTACCATTTAGTTTAAGTTTTAAGGTGGGCTGATTATGGCATATCAGCTGTGCCCAAAAGACATCAGAAGAGCCAGACCCTTTTGCAGGGCGTTGGAGGTTTTTGAAATTTGAGTTAATGTGTTGAAGGGGGAGTATTACAAGTTGTGCTATTCGAGTGCCTGGAGAAATAGGAATAAGGTTATTTGAGGTGGCTGCAATTATTTGTATTTCACCCTTGAAATCATTATCTAGTATCCCTGGAACAATTTGGACTCCACGTAGGGTGGCACTAGTTCTTCCCAAAATGAAGCCGAGAGTATTTGGGGGCAGCGGTCCATAAACTCCCGTTGGTATGAGGAGATGATTGTTTTCTGGGGTTAATATTGAATCGGAGGTGGCACAGAGGTCCATTCCAGCGCTCCCTGCTGTTGCTCTCCATAAGTCTGAGATACGGCAGCATAGTTTATGGTTGGGAGCGTAGGCACTGCGGTTGGGGATGGCTGGACAAACCGTACTGCCCCTGGGTTTGTCTGGGGTGGGGCCTGGGGCCAGCCCCATTGGGAGTTTCCCTGGGGCTTGGGCTTTAAGGGTTGGCCATTTATGTCTACTCGAGAATGACATTCAGATGCCCAGTGGAATCCTTTTTTGCAGCGGGGACAAATAGATGGCGGTAACAGGGGTTTATTGACAGTGGGTAAGGGAGGTTTAGTTCGTGGCACAGGACAATTTTTTGAAAAATGACCAGGTTGTTTACAATTATAACACGTTGGAGATTTGGGCTCTACCGTAAATTTTTTAAGGGCGGCACCGATAGCTATTCCTAGGGTTTGAGAGGGTCCGATATTAGAGCAGAGTTTTATGTAATTAGTAAGATCGGTATTGCGAAAAGGGCTGATAGCGGCCTGGCAGGCAGCGTTAGCATTTTCATAGGCCAAGTGTTTAATAAAGTCACTTTCGTTTTCACTAGCCCCAAACAGATGTTCAGCCATACCTTGTAAGTGGCTGAGGAAGTCGCTATACAGTTCATTGGGCCCCTGTCTGAGTTTAGCAAGAGAGGAAGTGGCGGCGCCTTTTTGCGGAAGCTTTTTCCAAGCCCTAAGCGCGGCCGTTTGTACTTGTGCAAGGAGACCTGGGGGGAATTGAGCTTGCTTATTATTTTGATGATAAGGGCTCTGAACTAAAAATTTTTTTAAAGCCCAATTTTTGGAAGCGGTTTTTCGAGCATTGCGTGTGGCATATTTTTTACAATGCTCTTCATAATCCGATTTCCATAATAGGAAATCGCCGCCGGACAGGGCGGCTCTTGCCAGTGTGACCAATCGTTAGGAATAAGTTCCTTTTCACTGATGTTTTCTAATAAGGTGAGCGTAAAAGGGGCAGTAGCGCCATAATCATTTACTGCCTTCTTTAGTTTTTCTAAATGATTTATGCTGAGTTTTTTGTATTGGGCCATAGAAGTGGTAATATGTTCTATTTGTTCATCTTCACTAGAGTTAGGAGCCTCTGACTTATTACCCCCTTCGCTTTCACTATCGGAGTCGCCATCTTGTGAATCAGCGGCGCTGTCACCATTTTGAGAGCCAGTTCGAGAGCGGACGCCATCTTTAGCGTGACTACAAGTGACGGAAAGCATAAGCGTGGTGGCGCGGGGAGGGTACATTTTCCGGAAGCGTAAGGGCTGCGATACTCTGAGCTGCTGAGCGGAGGTCAGCAAGCAAGTTAATTGCTCGCAGACGCTCCTGCTGAAAGGCTTCCCTGAAATTATCGGCGTGTAGCTGGAGATTTTCCGTGGCCTCCTCTAGGGCGTGAAACTGAGGCAGGGATGTGACCAGGTAAAATTGAGGGTATGATGCCTGTGAAACGGCAGGCGTGTAAGGAGGTGGCTGGAACGGAGGTAGGTTGATAGGGGTGCTTGGTCTGCTATCAGTCAGGTCCTTTCTACGCTGATTGGGAAATGCGCCAATCTGACTGATAGGGGTGTTTGGTCTATCTTCACTGAGCTCATTATTTAAGGGTTCTTTGGACATGTCGACAAGGGGTTTTTTGGACACTTCAGACATATCAATAATTACGGAGTTGCTTTCAGAAGCGGGACAAGAGTTCTTTTTAAGAGCTTCTTCCCCCTCCCTGCAGAGTTTTTGAATATCAGGGGCAGAAGAATGGACTTTTAGAATTTCATTAATGAGGTTCCAGTACATGAAAGTAGTGACAGGGATCCTTTCAGGGCCAAAGGTTCGGTAGTAGTCCTTTAGACAATCTCCGACCCTTAACCAGCATTTCTGATCTATAGTACCTTCCTGTGGGAACCAAGGGCAGGTTTTTAATAGGAAATTAAAAAAATACACGAGATCCTTTTTGTTAACTCTAGTTCCTCGTGCCTTGAGCGATTGTTTCACTTGCTGAATATATAATTCCTGTTGGGAGATTGCTTGTCCCATGATAGGGGTGGGGGCTTACCTTTCTCTTTTTCTTTTCTTTTCCTCTTCCTTTCGCTGACACTGATCAACTGCTGAAAGGATCCGTCTCGCAAGCGAGTCCCTCGAGGCGATGCGAGCCGTGGTGAGTGTGAGAGGCCTCTCTTCTTGAGTGCAGCGTTCTTTCCTTCACAAAGCCGAGTGCCCCACGTTGGGCACCATTTGTCCCATCCCGTGGAACAATCAACTGGGGGCTCAGGTCCTGTGAAGAAAAGAATGGTATGGGACAAGAGACACGAAGAACGACAGCAAGACAGGATTCTGATCAAGCTGCAAAAGTTTATTGAAGAGGCAGGGTATATATACTCTAAAGGAAGAGGGGGTGGCTAGTAAGGATGGGTGGTGGCTTGGGATTGGTTAGTGCTGTTACTAGGGTAAGTGGCAGGAATCCCTGATTGGTGGCTGCTGTTGCTGGGGTAGGTGGCAGAAGTGCAGGGGGCGCGAACTCTCTAACTTCCTAGAAGAAGGCTAACAATAGCTTAAGCTGTTCTTTTATCAGCCCTGGAGGCCATGTTACATGTCACCGGTGCTGCTGACAAGGTGCATAATATGTGTGCTATCGTGAAGGTCCCCAACAGCTGACCTCCTCACCCTTCCTTATACACATTAGTTCTGAAGCTGTCTGGAAAATTCCAATGTTTCTTCTTCTTGTAATTCCCTTTCCCCATGTAACTGCATGGGACTTTTCTCATTCTTTTACTCATAAAACCATCCCTTACCATCTACTTAAAATCACAGCAATCACACCTGCTACATCCCTCATCAGTGTTGCATTTGTTTTCTATAGCAGTTACCTCATCTAAAATAGTGTATATTTTGAGTATGGCTTTTGTTTACTCCATTTTCCTCCACATTGAAATCTCTACAAACACAAAATTTTTTGCCAATAACGTTCAATGATGTAGTCCCTAACCTAAAAGAGTGCCTCAATAAATGTATTTGAATGATTGAATCTTACAGATGTTGGTACTGATGCACGGAGCTGTTTCATAGCTTGTTCATGGTCAGTCAACCATTTGTGAACAAGCTCAAAGAGAACCTCTTCAGTCCAACTTTAGAGTTCACAATCTTAATCACCACTTTATTATTTGATTTTTTTTTTTTTTACAAAATTATACCACTCTTATCAAAAAAGCCCCCTATTGGGTAGCAATTACCTCTCAATCCCTTTATCTCTTCCATCCTATATGTAACTGCTAAATTAATTCCATCTCAATAAATTATTTACATTTTCTTTAGATGTAGTGCTTTGTATCTGGTTCCTTTCAATTACTGTTTTGTTTTGTTACTTAAAATTGATGAAGGAATATTTATATTTTAAAATTCACTGAAGTTCATAGTTTGATTTAGGTATATTTTTGCCCATTCGCCACCCTGTTATTAACTTCCCGTTATAATACCATGCATTTGTGCTAATTCATGGAAGAATATTTTTATATTTATATTATTGACCAATCATTGTTGTTTTTCTCATAAATTGTACTTTTATATATAACTAAAATTTAAGAATTAATCAACCTAGTTTTGCCTTAAACAATTATTTTGAAAGCAATAAAATATTTTAAAAACAAATATTTTATATATGTACTTTCACTTTTACATTTTCAGTGGCATTTATGCCTACTTTTAGTGTCTTCTTGTTATTATATTCTTGTCTGGATAATTTTTAAAGCAAAAACTCATTTCTCAGTGTGTCTGTGTGTTAATGTTCCTAAAAAGCTTTTATTTTATTCTTAAATGAGAAAGTTGTTTTCAGTTGGTATTTAAACCTGGAATGAGTTTTATCTTTCCATACTTTAAATACATCTTTCCATTATCTTCTAACTTGTATACTTATAGATGACAAATCTCTTATAATAATTATATATTTATTCTTTTGTATATTACTGTATTTTCCTCTGAATTCCTTTGTTATTGTATACTTATCTTTGTTTTTCAGAGGTGAGTTTGATGATGCTAGATGTGCTTTATTGTCAGTAGATTTTCTTTTTGTATTTATCCTTCCTGGGATATTGCTGACATTCATCACCCTATGATTTAATGTCTTTCTTTATCTTTGGAGAAGTCTTGGCCATTATCTCCTTAAATATTTCTTCTCCTCCATTCCCTCTCTATAACTATATGTATTTAACATTGTTTGGTATTGTCCAAAAGTTCTTTGGTAATATTTTCCCACTGTAGTTTTTTACTTTAGCTTTCTTACTATTAGGTTAATACCTAATCAATTATCTTCAGGTTCTCTCATTTTTCCTTAGCTGTAGTAACTTTACTGATGAAACTGTTGAAGGAATTACTTGTTTCTGATATTGTGTTTGTTGGCTTTTTAAATTTTTATTTCTAGCATTTTATTGGCCACTACCTTACAGAATACATCTGTCCAAATAAATTTTTCATGTATCTGTGCATGATGTTTATCCTACTACTGAATCTTTTGAGCAAGTAATTGTTAATGATTTTTAGCTAAAGACTACTAGGTACATCAGTGTTCCACCAAGTTGACTTTATTATTCAATGTATTGATCAAGAACACAACCGTGGGGAAATGTGAAGTTTCCAAGATAGAGAGTATTAGATAGAACCAATCATAGGATTTAGACCTTTTTGGGGGGATAATTACTGGGATGTTATTAGGAAGCAAATGTCTGTTATAGATTGGATGATCACAGAAAGCAGGAACAAATCTATGATTAGGTATCTCAATAAATTTTACCTATTCTTAAGAATAGATAAAGTAGGAATAAAGCTGTAATTGGCAAAATAATAACAGTTCCTCATTTAGTAAGAAAGGAGGATGTTTGAGATTTTGGGGTTTCATGGTGAATTTGTCTAAAAATCTTCCATTCTTCCATCAGTCTTTCTCAAGAACACTAGGTAAAGACCCACAGTGAAGACCGTGTGAAGGCAAACCCCCCTTGAATCCAAATTTCTCTTCATTTTACAACTGGCATTCTAGCCCACACTTGGCTTTAACAATTCTTTGTAATTTAGCTGAATTTCTCGTAGCTCCTTTACTATGGTCACCTCTATCTTCCACTCTCTAACAAAGTAGAAAAGGTTCACTTGTTACAGCTCCTCTTTAAGAGTCTTGTTCTTCCTTGGATTTCAAATTACTTGGATATTTCTAACCTCAACTTTCTTGTGGGCTAATGAAAAGAGATGGACTTTTTAAATTATCTGTCTTTTAAAATATTGTTTAATTGTTGCCATGCTTTTTGGAGATTTCTACATCCTAAATAGAAGTGAAATTTCTATAGTCCCTTTTAAATTGAATACAGTGTAGTTGCTTCAGATATCACCTTTCTGGATAATTCAATACCTTTCCAGGTTTCCATTTATGTATCTTGAAAATGTAATGAAACCTCAGATCATTATAGCTATAACTGATCTCATCCACTTGGCTGTCCAATGTACTTCTTCTTCACCATCTTCATCCATTTCCTTCTCCTCATTTTCTCCTTCTCCTTCTCCTACAACTACTCTTCCAAATGCTCTTCTTCTATGTCTCTGTCTCCTCCTAACTCTATTTCTCCTCTGTTGCAGTTGGGCAGTTTAAGGTAGTTATGAATTCCAAAAATATAATTGCATCATACTTGTAAACTGATCTGTTAACCTGGGCATGATTAAGTTATGATTAGGGCATTGACTGGGCCATGTCAGTAGGGCATTGAGCCCCACCCCTTGGTGGGTGGGGAATCAAATATAAAAGGCATGGCAAGAATAGAGTTGAAGGAGTTTTTGAGAAGCAGTTTTGATATTGGAGAAAAGGCCCCAGAAGAAGAGAAGTGAGCCATTCACCTGATAGCCTACAGCTGACCTTGGGGAGGAACCAGAAGAGCTAAGCCTGGAGAGAAACGCAGCCCTGGGAATAGAGGAACACAAGAAGCCTGAACCCTGGCTAACATCGGCAACTGTCTTGCTCCAACAAGTGGCAATGAACTTTGGTGAGAAGAAACTTAACGCTTTATGGCCTCATATCTGTGGTCTTCTACCCCAAATAAATACCCTTTATAAAGACCAACCCATTTTTGGTATTTCACATTAGCACACCTTTGGCTGACTAATACAGAATTTGGTACCAAGGAGTGGGAAAGTGCTTTTGTAATTACCAAAATGTTTGAACGGTTTTATAAATGGGTAAGGGGTATTTTTTGGAGGAATTGTGAAATACTTGATGGAAAATGCCTAGATCACTTTGAAGAGACTTTCTATGATGCCTTAAAAGTAAATGAGGAAACTATTATTGGAAACTGGAGAAAAGGTGATGCATGTTTTAAAGTTGCAGAGAACTTAACAAGATTAACTCCTGGTGTTATATGGAAGACAGAATTTGAAAATGGTGAACCAGAGCATTTAGCTGAAGAACTTTCCAAGGTAAACTTGGAGAATGTGGCTTGGCTTATCTTTGCAGCTTACAGCAGAATACTAGATGAATAAAATACACTAAGGACTGAACTTTTGGGCACAAAGAAAACAGAAACTGATTCCGGAACTTCCAAGTTTCTGGAAATCAAATTCCCAGATGAAAATGCTCCATTTGAGGATTTTACTAAACTTGGAAATTGTAAATCAGAATTGAAGATGCAGTTATCTCAGAAAGACTTGTGGAAAGTCTTACTGTCTAATGGCTTGGAACCCTGATAACTACAAGCTAAACCAACAAAGTTTTAGAGAGAGCTGTACAAACAAAACCACTGTCAGCTTGGACAAAAGAGGACATGGAAAGGAGAGATTGAAGGAGAAACAGCTTTAAGAAGAAAACCGTGGAAGCAGACATCTGGGATTAAGACATCTCCTTGGGCGAAGAGAGGACCCTCACCAATATGTACAGAGAGGGTGAGTTTTCCCCAGCAGTTGAAGAAGGTGGATGTCCCCACCCAATGTTCTGGGAGAGTTTTGCCACCCCAGGGTACAGAGAAGGTGGAGCACATTCCTCAAAGTTTAGGGCAGTTAAGTTCAACACCCCATAGTTCTCAGAGGGGTGTACCTGTCCCCCATGGATTAGAGAAGGCCAGGTGGTCAACCCATTGCTCTGAGAGGGTTGAACCTGTATGCCAAAGGTTAGGGAAGGCCAGATGGTCAACTCGTTGCTCTGAGAGGGTTGAACCTGTATGCCAAAGGTTAGGGGGAATGTTGTCTTCACCTCACTGTACTAGGGGGACTAAGACTCTAATCCAAAGTTTGGGTAAGGCATGGCAATCACCCCAATACTCCTGGAGGGTGAGGTCTGGAGCTTGGGCAACACCCAGATCTTTGATGAGGGTGGAACCAAGAAGATGGCCATTGGGCAAGCCTGTGGAAAGGGTGGGACCCCATGTGACCCCAAGGAGAAGAAACCATCTTCTTAAGAATGACTCTCAGACTTTGAAATCAAATGGAGGATGCCCTGCAGGTTTACTGAACTGTAAACGATCCATGACTCATGTCTAACATCCCAATTTCTCCTTATGATAATGAAAATGTTTTATTGAGGTAATGGGAGGCACAAAATGCCTTTCCTTATTGTATAATTGTAATTATAAAGGTGAGCAACCACATTCACCTCACAAGATTGTATTAAATTGAAAGAAGCAGGTGTGAATATTATGTAATTTTAAAATGTTTCCAGATGACTACTGTTTCAGTTTTCTAAGCTATGGAAAGTAGATACCATAAAGTGATTTGGCTTTTAATGGGATTTGATTAGCTTACAGGCTTACCTATTCAAGGCTGAGAAAAATGTCCAAATCAAAGTATCATCAGGACATGCATTTTCCCCAAATACTGGGGCTGCTGGTGATCCTGAACTTCTTTGTACCATAGCAAGGTACATGGCTGCATCTCCTTGTCTCTCCGTTCTCTTCTGTGATTCCTTGCTTTCAGCTTCCTTCCATGGCTTTCTCTTCCCTCATTGTATTCATCCCATTTGGCCATGCCTTAACTGAAGTAACCCAATCAAAGGGTCCTAATTTTAATGGAGTTACACCCACAGGAATAGATTAGCTTTAAGAACATGATTTTCTGAGGGACAAACAATTCCAAGCCACCACAACTACACATTTGGATAATTTAGACCCACATTTCAACTTTCCTTACAGGGCAGACCTTCACACAAATTTATTTTGGTCTCTTTCCTGATAATGCTGTTGTTTCATTAATCATTCAAGAGTAGTGGTAAACTGGGTGACAGAAATTTTTCTGGAAGTAAAACTACGTTTTTTACAAACAAAGGCAGAGAAACATATTTTCTTTTAATCAGCTTACTCTCTGAACTACATATCAATAAATTGTCTGTTTCTCTGCAGCATGTTTTACTATTATTATTGCTTCTCCAGATCAGTAGTCCTTGATATTACTGCAGTCTTAAAATACACTCAACTACTTCCAAAAAGAGTAACAATACATAATTTGATCAGATAATTGTTGGCAAAATGTTATGAATAGGTATATGGATAGATGTCCTGAGTAGGAAAAAACATAAAATTATTTGTGCCCCACATGAATGCATACCAAAGGTTGTTTTCAGCAAAGGAAAATTTTAATAATCATGTGGATAAGATGATGCATTCTGTGAATATAAGTCAGCCACTTTTAATGCCACTCCTGTCATTGGTCAATGGGGCTCATGAACAAAGTGGCCATAGTGGTAGGGTTGGAGGTTTTGTATGGACTGAACAGCATTGCCTTCTACTCACCAAGTCTGCCCTGGCTACAGACACTGCTAAGTGTCTAGTCTGCCAACAGCAGAAATCAACACTCAGTCTCTGATATGACACCATTCCCCAAGGTAAACAGCCTGCTCCATTGTGGCAGGTTGATTATATTTGAAAAATTCCATCAAGAGCAGAATTTTTTTCTAATCATAATGGACACATTATACAGATACAGCTCTACCTTCCTTACATGCAATGCTTCTGCCAAAGCTATCATCCATGGACTTATAGAATTTCATAATCACCATCATTTTATTCCACATAGTATTGCTTCTGGTGAAGGAAACCATTTCACAGCAAATGAAAGGTGGCAATGGATATGATCATGTAATTCACTGTTCTTTACAATATACTCCAGAATCCTGAAACAGCTTGGTTGATAGAACAGTGGAATGGCCATTTGAAAACTCAGTTGTACTGTCAATTAAGTGACAATACCTTGCAGGGCTAGGGCAGTGTTCTCCAGGAAGCTCTAAATCAGCATCCACACTTTCATGTTTTTCTCCCTTAGCCAGGATTCACAGGTATAGGAAACAAGGTGTGGAAATGTGAGTAGAGTGTCACCATTCACTATTTCTTCTAGTGATCCATTAGAACAAATCTTGCTACATTAAGCTCTGGTGCTCTACTGGTCCTAGTTCCAAAAGTAGGAGTGCTTCCAGCAGGAGACACAACAATGATTCCATTGAACTGGAAGTTTAAGACTGTCACTTGGCCACTGTAGGCTCGTCAAGTCTCTGAATCAACAGGAAGAGAAGGGATTAAAGTACTGTCTGGGGTGATTGATCTTAACTATAAAGGGGAAATAGAACCACAGTGCAAGTATACAATGTAGGTAAAGATGAATTTACATGAGATTCTGGCGATCCCCTAGGGTGTCTCTTTGTCATACTATGCCTTGTTATTAAAGTTGGTGGAGAATTTCAAGAACCCAATCCAGGAAGACTACCAATGACCCAGAAACTTCAAGAACTTCATTCATTTGGGTCATGTCACTAGACAAAGAATCACAGCCTGCAAAGGTGCTTTCTAAGGGTAAAGGGAATATGGAATTGATAATGGAAGAAGTTAATTACAAATATGAGCTAAGTTCGTGTGACCAGTTACAGATATGATAATGGTAAAGAATATGTCTCCTTGGTTTTGTTATACATATGTCCATATAGACATAAGGCAAATGTATTATCCTCTTTTCATTTAACATAAGTTGTATTAGTAAGTTTCATATCATAATAGTTAAGTGATAAGATATTAAGTTTATGAGTGACTATTACCCATGTATTTTCACCTTTCCCTGGGGAGAGTTATTGTGTTTCTGGATGTATATAAGACAGTTGATTATTCTTAGGTGGAAATATGAATGTGTTTGTACTTAGAGATTAAGTATGGTTTACGGAGAAGGACATGAATGTGTAGTTGAGAAAAGGTGGACTGTGATGGCTAAGTTCATGTGTCAAATTTGTGAGGTTATTGTGTCCAATTGTTTGGTTAAGCAAGCACAGTCTTGATTGTTAATGTGAGGATATTCTCCGTATTTGAATTAAGAGTAAATTGATTGCAACTATGGCTTATTACATCTATAATCAACTAGGGAGATTGCCTTTAACAATGAGAAAAGATGCATCCAATCAAATGAAGGCTTTAAAAGGAGAAGTGATTATTTTAGCAGTCAGAAGAATGAATTTCCATCTATAATTCAACCAGCCAACTTCTGCTGTGGAATTCACGGAAATACTTCATTGAAATCCAAGTTTGCAGCATTCCCTATGGTATTTGGACTTGCCCATCCCCACAGTGAAATGAGACAATTCTTATAAAAATGCCATAATAATTACATATATTTTCTGTTGGCTCTTTCTCCCTAGAGAAACTTCACTAATACAGAGGGTGGGGTGTGATGGCTTGAAGCTGTTTGTGCCCTAGAAAAACATATTATTCAAGTTAATCCATTCTTGTGGGTGAGAAACCATTGTAAGATCTCATGATGAGGCTACTTCAATCAAGGTGTGACCAACCTTGATTAGAATTGGTCTTATTTCTACTAATAGATTCATTATAAGTATAATGAAATTCAGATGCAGAGATAGAAAGCCACAGATGGAAGAGACAGAAGCTTAAATAAATAGAACTGGAAGGAGAAATAAGACACCAGTAGACAAAGCCATGCCTCTTCCCATGTGACAAACTAAGGACCTTGGGTCACTGACAGCAGACCCGGAATGCCACAGACTTGAGGAGGAAGCATCACTTTGATGAAGCCTTCATTTGGACTTTACCCAGCCTCAAATCTGTAAGCTAATAAATTCCCGTTGTTTAAACCAAACCTAATGAACCTAGTAGCAACTACTTCAGACTTACTTGTAAAATATGTGCACTTTAGAAGATGGGAAAAAATCAGGATACTTTGACCTCTGTTGAAATTTCTAGGCACCCAGTTGATAAGAAAATGTAAAGATATTGCTTTTACGTAAAAGATAAGCTGTTGCATGTGGCCCTACCGACAACCATAAAAGAGGCAGAATACCTAGTTTGCTTCTAAGCATTTTGGGTTCAACACACTTCTCATTTGATTGTGCTATACTGGCCCATTACTAAGAAACACATATGCTATTATTGTTAAGTGTAGACTAGGAATGAGATGTCTCTGCAACAGATCTAGACTGTCTTTCAAGTTGCTTTGTCATTTGGGCCAAAATTATCCAGCATATCAAATATTGCTTAAAGTATCAGTGGAATATAAAGATGTTATTTGGAGCCTTTGTCAAACCTCTATTTGAGAAGCACAGCACAGACACAATATTTTTGAGCAAAGTTTTCATTCCTTGCATATAATTACCCTCTTTCTGAGAAACAGCTTTTGGTCTTCTACTGCAACTTAGTAGAAACTGAATTATCAAACTCAGGCCAAAATTCTTATGAGACTTGAGCTTCCCATCATAAAATGGGTGTTGTTTAACCCACAAAGGCATTAAATTGTGCATGAACTATTACTCCATCAACAAATGAAATAGTTCACAGTAGATCAGGCTCTAGCAGGCCCTGAAATCACAAGTAAGTTACCTGAAGTAGTGGCTCAAATGCCCATGGCTGCCACTCCCACCACAGTATCTTTTCTCCCAGCTCATTGCTGTGGCTTTGGGGAGTTCCTTAAAAGAAAACTTGGGCCTTGTTTACCAATGGTTTCTCAGAATGTACAGTTAACATCCAAATGTGCATAATGAAAGCACTACAGCCCCTTTCTGGGACATCCTCAAGGAGAGTGATGAAGAGAAATCCTCCCACTGGATAGAACTTAAAGCAGTATAGCTGATTGTACATTTTGCTTGGAAGAATAAATGGCCAAGTTGCATTTGTATACAGAACAATTGGCTGTGGACAATGGTTGCACAAAATGGTCTGGATTTAGAAGGAATATTGTAGGAAAATTGGTGACCAAATGGTCTGGAAGAGAGGTATGTGAATAGAAATTTCTGAATGAATGAAAATCTTGAACATATTTGTGTTCAAAGATGGTGCCTTTCATAATCACGTAGATAAGCTGACCCATTCTATGGATACTAGTCAGCCTCTTTCATCAGCCATACCTGTCATTGCCCAGTGGGCTCATGAACAAATAGGCCATGTTTTTTAAGGATGGAAGTTATGCATGGGCTCATCAATATGGACTTCCCCTTACCTAGGCTGATTTTGCTTCATCCATTACCAAGTATCCAGCCTGTCAGTAGCAGAGACCAAAACTCAGTCCCCAATATATCCATTTCCCAGGGTGATCACCATAGTACCTGGTGACAGGTTGATTACATTGGACCACATTAATCACAAAAGGAGGAGCATTTTGTACTTATTGTCAATGATACTTATTCTGAAGACTGATTTGTCTTCTCTGCACACAAGACTTCTGCCAACACTACCATCTGAGGGTTTATAAAATACCTACTCCATCAGCATGGTATTCCACTAGCATTATTTCTACTCAAGGATATCACTTCACTGCAAATGATGTGTGGCCATAGGGCCCATGCTCATGAAATTCATTGATTTTACCAGCTTCTCCATGATCCTGAAGCAGCTAGATTCATAGACTTGTAGACTGGACTTTTGAAGACTCAATTGCAATATCAGCAGGGTGGCAATGTATTTGAAACCTGGGGAAATATTCTTCAGGATGTTGTGTATACTCTAAATCAGTGTCTACTCTAGGACATTGTTTCTCTCAGACCCATGATTCATGAGTGCAGAAATCACAAGGATGGAAATCCCAGTGGCATCAATCACTATTACTCATATGATTCACTTGCAAAATTTTGCTTCTTGTCCCTGCTACCTTATGATCTCCAAAGGGAGGAGTGCTTCTATCAGGAAACACAACAGTTATTCTTTGAACTGGAAAATGAGGCTGCAAGCTGGCCATTTTGGTGGCCTCATGTCTCTGAATCAATAGACAAAAGGAGATATTTTACTGGCTGGGGTGATTGATCTTGCTTACCAAGGGGAAATTGGACTACTAATGGGGGTGAGGAAGATTATGTATGGAATACACCAGAACATTTAGGGCATATCTTAGTATTTCCAGGACCTATAATTAAAGTCAGTGAAATATTACAACACCACAATCCAGTCAAGATTAATAATTTTCTAGATTCTTCAGGATTATCATCATCTGATGTGCTGGCTGAAGGTAAAGGGAATAAGGAATGGGTAGTGGATAAAGGTAGTTATAAATACTACCTATGACCATGTGACCAATTGCAATAACCAAGATTATAATTGCTGATTATTTTCCCTTGTGTTGTTATGAATAGTTATATCTACGTTATACTTACATATATACCCCAACGCATATATGCACACACCTACATATATATATATATATGATGCACTGAGAAATTCAGAGTTGGCAAACCACACAGTCACATTGTTAGCCAATTTCTATAACAAATATCTTAAAGTATATCAAGTCCATTCTGTCAAAAATCCTCTTAGTTTGTCAGACATCTATGATAAATACAACACATTGGGTTGGCTTAAACAAAAGCAATTTATTGGCTCATGGTTTTGAATGGTAGAAGTCTATACTTAAGATATCAGCAAGGCTTGCTTTCTCCCCAAGTTTGTAGCTTAGGGGTGCTCTCTTGCTGCAATCCTTGGAGTTCATGAACTTGTGTCTCTGCTTTCTATCACATGGATATCTCTCTCTCTCTCCTTGTATGTGCTCTTGTTTCTGTTGAGCACTGTATTCTTATTGGCCATCTACAACCTCTTTCATCCAGTTTCTTTTCTTCATCAAGTCCCCCGTAATGTTGATTAATATCCACCTTCATTCATTCAGGCCGCACCTTGAATGAAAATAATATACTCAACAGTTGTTATTTATGAAAGGTTTTAAACGTACAGAAATGCAAATTAAGAGAATGTATTTTTCATGAGGTGGGCAGACCATGTCTAATTTGGGGTACATAATTCAATCCACTAGAGTCCTCCTTTGGGAACAAAAAAAGCATGGTCTTTCATATGCAAAATATATTCACCCTTCCAAATATACCATAATCCTTATGTCATTTCAGCAGCAACTCTAATTTGAAAGTCATCAAATTCAGTTATGGGTGTGGCCAACCGTGGTGAAAAATTCCTCTCTAGACTAGAGATCTGTGAAACCTAGAAAACATGTTAGCTCATTCTAATTTACAATAGTAGGACAGGAAAAGCATACACATTCCCAGTCCAGAGGAGAGGAATTGAAGGAAAAAGAGACCAAGTTTCCCAAACAAGTTTGAAATCCAACAGGGCAATCTACATTATCTTTCAAGTTTTGAGAGTCATCTGTATATCATTGTTTTCTCCTGGGAACCTGCTTCTTTAGCAGCCCTACTCTTTCAAGTACCTACACTGTGGCCCTGCTCTCTGCAAACAATAAGGCCTTCACTCCACCCTATCCAATAATTAAAATATAGTAAGGGTGTTTTTAAGGCTAAGTTTCAAAACACACACACTTTCTTTTTAGTGGCAGCTGAACTTTCTCTGAATATCGTGTCAGTAGGCCCACCTGCTCCCAGTTTTGCGTCAGAAATCTTGACCTAACCAAAAACTTGGGAGGAAACCCTTCCCCTTTGTCCCAAGGAGATCTCCTCAGTGGAGACCTCTGCTTCTGTGATTCTATCCAGGAAATCATTTTTCATTTTATCTTGTCCCTTTCTTTCAATCTTGGCAGTGTGTCTGCTCATACACTATTATCAAAAACACCCTCAATTTCACATTAATTATAAAGGGGCCCAATCCATTAGACAAAAGTCTTTCCAAAAATTTTCCTAAAAAAATACATGTCCAATCATAACTAGAACACAGAATAATGGAACTTTCTGGAGTGATTTGGCAATATTCAGCTCCCTAGTCTTGCTCCTTTTTACAGAATTATTTTCATTTCATAAAAATTCATTTACACTTTTATATATTTGTCTATATGTATATTTTTTCAGTAGAAGTTTAAAAGGGGAAAAATTATTTTGTTGCACATATTTGAAAGAAATTCTATAAAACCCTGTTACTTAAGTGCTCTTTGAATCCATTTAATAAAATAATATATATATTACTGTGTACTTATTTTATATTCATTTGAGCCAAGATTGTAACATTTTGAAAACTACAGTTTTGCATTTTAGTATTGTCAGTTTCTCTAAAATTATTAAATCTCTTTCTAAGTTAAAATTAATTATTCTTCATATCCATCCTTCTCTTTTGTCTTTCCTTAACTGTGCATCCTACTGCAACTAATCACTCCCATATTTTCTAAATTATTCTAGATTTCTGTTTGTTTTATTTCTGGTTGTTTCTGAAGTCTGTGACTCATGCTTTCTTACTTTCTTGATATTATTCTACCTAATTTCTCATTGTTGTTATTTTCTTCAGGTTTTACTCTACTTTTTATATCTTCCTTAATATTTTATAAGATATTTTATTATTCATTTGTATGCTATATTGCCTTTTTACATTCTGATTTCTAATTTTTGGAATATTGTTTATTTCCATTTATCCTTTTGCACTTTTAATATTATGTGGAATTTAATTGTAATTCTATAATTCTCTCATATTTAAATGATATGGGTATTCTTACTTTCAAAAGGAAGTACAGACATAGGTTAGGAATAAGTCATCAACTTTTCCAGTTTCATGCTCAATGAATCACTCTAGATTTCTTATGAATATCTTAAGATATTTTCCTAGTATAGATCTACGCTGACTCTTGGATAGCATCTTAGCTCTGGTATGTATTATCTATGAGAGTTAATATAAAGGTGAAATAAAATAATGTGCACAAAATTCCATTCCTGCAACAAGGCAAAATAAATGATAGCTTTTATTATTTTCTTCCTTTTCGCAATATAATTTCAGCTTCAATGATGTGTCTTAGATATTTGGAGGGTTTTTTTCATTTCTATTAAAATGCTATTTATAGTAGCAGCATTAAATTAATTTCTAAATGTTTAACTGTTATTAAATTAACAATTACAGGTACTTTTTCTTTATAACTTCTGTTTCTTTTCAGTGTGTGCTAATATTGATTTGGTAATACTTAATATAACTTGTCTTTAGGAATCTAGAGTAAATAGATATGTATCTATGAAACTTAGATAATATTTTTAAAAATACGTATTTTGGGGAAAATGGCATCATTGTAGATAGGCACTGCACTGTTCTTTTGCAAAAAAAAATGGCTGACAAGGGGCAAAATTCTACCCAAGTGAGCTACTCTGGGGATCCAGAGAGAAGGAAGCTTGAGGGCATCAATTGGAGGAAGCTAGACAAAGAGATTACACAGCCCAAGGGAAAACCATGATTTATTCACCCCTGTGGCTGGAAAAGGCTGGCCAGTGGTGGCTAAGCCACCCTCAAGGCAAATAGCCTCTGTTTACCCTCTGGATCTCCCCAGTGAGCAGAGTGGGAAGGAGCATTCCCTGTGAGGAAGAGGGTTCTGGTGAAGGGTGGAGAGTAGTTTCATTTTCATTGGTTTGGGCACCTGAGCCCCTTTGAATCTTGGGGAGGATATAAGCCAGCACTGAGGTGGCCCTGGGGAAAGGGGGGTATCTGCTTGGGCAGGCTGCCATACCCACCACTGTGGAAGATAGGAACTTGCTCAGGGAAGTGGCAGAGACAGGCAACTAACTAGCCTGGCAGCAGAAATTATTAAATGTCCAACTCACCTAAGGGAAACAGGGGCAGGAAGAACCCAATTAGCTTTCAAAAGCCTATTTAGTCTATAGAGCTGCTTTAGTGCAGTGGGGGAATTCCTGAGTTGTATGTAGAAGGTTGCCAGTTTAAGTCCCATATACCTCCTAAGAGAAAAGGTCCAGAGAGAGTTAAGGCATGTAGGTAACATCTTATAATAGGGAACATATAGACTGAGTTTCTATTATTTTGTTTTGCAGTTTTTTGGATAAGTTTTTCTCTTCCTTTTTCCTTTATTTTATTTGCTAAAACTGGATACACCACCTCTGGAGGGCAGGTTGCAGGGCTATTAATTGATGAGCACCAGCAGAAGTTCTCTAGGGGCTTAAGACGGAAGGCTGGTTTTTCTGGATAGCTTCTTTGATGCTGTTTTGTTTCTTGCTTGTTTTTTACCCATTTTTGGTTATCTTTTTTTTTTTTTTT
>JAQZBX010051697.1:0-19320 GCA_029593785.1 Cabassous unicinctus | reverse complement strand
GGGGCCTCTCATATGGTAAACGGGTGCGCTATCCATTGCGCCACAGCCGCTTCCTGCCGTGAGGTTGCTGCATCAGCCCACCGCACCGCTCAGGCCGGCGTGCCCTCACAAGGAGGCCTCGGGGCGCGAACCCGGGCCTCCCATATGGTAAACGGGGGCTCTATCCACTGAGCCACACCCGCTTCCCCAAATAAATACCCTTTATAAAGAGCAACCGATTATTGGTATTTTGCATCAGCACCCCTTTGGCTGACTAATGCACAACATATAGTTGGATCATGCTTTTTAAAAAAAAAATCTTTTCTCCACCTCTCAGTTCCTGTATGAACACCCTGGGGCAAGGATCTGATTGGGTCTGCTTGGGTCACGTACCTATGCCATGGCCAATCCCTGTGGCCAGGGGCAGGGCTGCGATGGGCAGTGGCCTGATCCTGTCCCTTCCCCTGTGACCTAGAGGCCAGGCCAAGGGTGGTGGGAGACACAGTAGCCTGCACCAATGCCCCCACTCATGGCATGTGGCTTCCCAGATGGAAACCCACTCACCCAGACAGCACTGTGCAGATGGGACTGTGGCCCCCAGTCTTTGCATTTGCCCAGGACCCTCTCAAGAGGGCATTTCACCTGGGCCTCTGAGAAGGGGACAAAGGGATGTGTGGGGAAGAATGGGTCCACACTGGTCCAGAGCTGGCATCACTGCTCCTCTATGACCAATATGGCAAAACGCTGTGAAGGTTAACACCCCTTGCCTCTCACCTCCCAGGCACCACGGCCTCCTGGGAGTGTCCAGCTGCCTCGGACCAGTTGTTGGTGCTGGCAATTTCTTCCTGCTTCAGGATCCCAAAGACTGAGCTTTAGCCTCAGCTTCTGCACTTGCCTCAATGCAGGCTTTTGTTTCTTTGAATTAGAGAAATTGTAGGTTTACAGAAAAATCATGCAGAATGTATAGAATTCCCACAAAGCTCCCCTCATACACACAGTTTTCCCAACTATTCCACTTTGTATTTTTGTGGTATTTTGTCACAATTGATGAAACAATATTATTAAAATTATACTGTTAACTCTAGATCATAGTTCACATTCGGGTTTACTGTTTCTGTTGTGCAGTTCTAAGTTGTTTTTTAAACTTTTATTCTGGTAACATATATACAAACTAAAAATTCCCCTTGTAACCATATTGAAATATATAATTCACTGGTGTTAATTCCATTTACAATGTTGTGCTACCATCACCACCATCCAATACCAAAACTTTTCCATCACCCCAAACAGCAAGTCTGTACCAATTAAGCCATAATTCCCCATTCTGTACCCCTACCGTGGCCCCTGCTAACTTGGATTATAGTTTCTGACTCTATGCATTTGCATATTCTAATTATTTCATGTAAGTGAGATCATAAAATATTTGTCCTTTTGTGTCTGGCTTACTTCACTCAACATGTCTTCAAGGTTCATCCAAGTTATAGTATGTATCAGAACGTCATTCCTTTTTACAGCTGTACTGAATAATATTCCATTGTATGTGTTGTCCATCAACAGATAAATTGTTTAAACATTTGGTTTGCTTCCATCTTTTGGCTATTGTGAGCAATGCCACTGTGAACATCAATGAATGCAGGCTTTTCAAATTAATAACACAGCAAATGCCCATGTACCTACCACCCAGAAGGTGACAACTGTTATTCCCTTATTCAGGTCCCTTATCTTCTAACTATAGTATGTAAAATGTTACTGATTAAGTTGAACTTCCCTTATTCCTCCCAGCCTCTCCCCTCTCTGTGACTTTGAAAAAATCAGTCATGAAGTTAGCGTTTGTCTTCCATTTTGCTTTTATGTTCAGCCATTTAAGTTTTTTAAATAGGTAATTCATCCGCATGACTCAAAATTCAAAAGATACAAAAGGGTAGACAGCAATAATTTCCTCTGTGCATATTTATGAAGCCAGAAGTAGCTGGTGGGCAGTCTTTAAGTGCAAAGCTGAAGCAGTTAGTGGAATTGGAGGTGGTGTTGCTTGGGTTCACCTCCATCTGTGTTCTCTTTGAAGGAATATGATTTCTAGTGACCGTGCTGTGTGGCCTGTCATTGTTTCAATTAGGTTTAGTTGGGAGTGGCAGGAACTCTAAGAATCAGTGGCTTAAACAGGCTACATGCTTTTTTCTCTTTTCCATAGACATAGCCTTCAGGTAGGAAGCCCAAAGCTGGTAGGGTGGTTCTTCAATCATTAGGGATCTATCATGTTGCTCTACTATTCTCAACACATGGCCCCAAATGGCTGCTTGAGCTCCTGCCATCACATCCTCATGCTAGCTGTTAGGTTGGAGGAAAGGAGGAAGAAGGGCTTACTCCTTCTCTTTCTGGCTTGTCTTCTGAAGCTGCTGGTGACATTTCCCCTTGCTTCCAGTTGGCTGGAGCTCAGTGATGTCGCCACATTTCATTGTAGTGGGTCCTGGGAAAGGTAGTCTTGATCCCAGTGGCTGTGTTCCCATTAAATGACGGTTCTATGGCTAAGGAAGGAGGGGAGGGCAAATTTCAAGGGACAACTAGCAGGCTATGCTGCAAGGCCAGAGTATTTAATCCTTTTGAAGTGGAGAAATCACCTCCCGCATGAGGTGCCAGCTGGAGAGGAGCGGGGCCTCCGGGCTACTTCCATGGCAGGAGCTCTCAACAGTCGCCAGAAACAGAAGGGCATACTGCGTTTTCAGCTGCTTCCTAAGTAATAATGTGCACGTTACACAAGCAGCCCTCTGTTGTGCTGGCAGCTCAAATCCCCTGGAAACCCCGCTTCCAGGGCAGCTCCCAAAGCACAAGGCCGTGTGACACCAGGGCCGCCCCTCGAGACAATGCCTGTGAACAAGGCCGACGTCACTGGGCTCCTGGCAAACGCCATCGCCTCGTGCTCCCTGGGCCCAGAACCGCAACCCCCACAGTTTCTGGGGCAGGCCGGACCCTCCCCAGAACCAAGAAGCCATTGCTGAGCTATGGCTCTAAGCTGATGCTCCGCGGTCCTCGAGAGGTTGTTGTCTTGTTACTTGGCTTTTGGTTTGAGAAAGGAAAGGGTTTTCTGAATTCCCCAGGCTTTCTCTCCTGCCTGCATTGCCGGTTCCCAAGGAGCTGTGGAGGGGAATGGGAGGATGGAGGCAGTGAGGAAGGTCCCCGGCTATCCTAGAGGAGGTGGGAATCTGGAAGGGCAAGCTGAGGGCGCCAAGGAGGGCAGAGACGGAGGGAACATTCCTGGTCTCAGCTCCACGCCCAGGGCCTTGGCCGGGGCTGGGATGGGGCAGTAGCTGAAAGGAGTGGCGGAAAGAGGACCAGCAGCAGGGCAAGCTTTGACAGTGAGCAGCTCCAGAGGGCCCAGGGCCTGTCAGGGAGGCGGATGCCTGGCTGGGGGTCTCAGAAGCACAGGGCAGGGGCGGAGGGTGGGGAGCCAAGGTGGGGGCTTGTTAGGGGGGTCCCAGCAGGGCCAAACTGGGCCCCAGGAGGTCTCTCTGTGCTCTGCCTGAACTGGGGCATCAGAGGCCAGTGGCCCTGGCCAAGGACCCCTGGCACCTCCTGGGCAAGCTGGGCAGGGCTGGGAGAAAGCAGACTCTCCTCTGCCCTGCCCAGGGTCCCCCTTGAGCCCAGTCCACGGCAGAGGGCCTGTCCTGGGTCGCTGGGGAGGCAGGGGCTGGGCAGAGGCCCTTTTGTATGGTTTGGGGGTAGGGTGGGCAAAATAGTGCCTGGCAGTGAGGATGGAGAAACAGGCACACAGGGGGCCTCTGGGAAGGAAGGGGAGGGAAGTGCGTTCAAGGCATCCACAAGGAGGAGGTTGGGGTGAGACTCGTGGGGCCTCACCTTTGGTCCTGAGGCCTTTCCCCACCAGCCTGAGCTCTGGACAGTCTCCAAGGACCCGGCTCTCTTGGGAGCTGCCCCTGGACATCCCCTCATCCCCCTGGCCAATGGCAGTCTCACCACTCCCCCAGGCAAAGGCGCCTGCAGGGAGGTGGGGGGAAGAGTGGGGGCCGTGTCTGCTGGGTCAGCGGCACCAGGGCTGGTCACAGCAAGCTGCCTCCTGGGGGCTCCAGGCCAGAGGCTTTTCCAGAAGGCAGAGGGACCCTGGCCATGGATGCCGAGGCACCAACACTCATGCATGTGCAAATGCACACACACAGGGTGCTCTGCACAATGTATGCGCAACACAAATGCCTGTGTATGGTCACCCCGTGCAAGCCCCCTGCGGCCTCCAGCACCCTCTCTGCCTTGTTGGGAGGGGAGGACGGCAGCTGAGCCACAGCTCCTCTTGTTGGGTCTGGTGAGGTTGTCCCCAGACACCGGCCAGTGCTCAGAGCCTCTGTCATGGGGCAGGATGGTATCCAGCTGACCCTTTGCAGGAAGACCCGAAGTCCCCGGTCGGGGTCGGTGTCAGGCGGGGTAGGGGGGAAGGTGTCACAGGCTGTGTGCCTCTGTGGTTCCAGGCCCCTTCTCCGGACCCAGGCTGACCCCTCGAGTCACCCGTTCCTTTTACAGGGTGGGGAACAGAGGCACAAGCACCAACAGCTGGCCCAGGGCCCTGTGGGACTCCGAACCCAGATGTGAGAGCTGCCCTGCTGCACAGGGTGCCCCTGCTGTGAGGGTGGCAGAACCACAAGAGGTGGGGAGCTGCAGACCCACCCTGGTCCTCTTGAGCTTTTGGGGAGGGGGCCCATCCTCTGGAAGGAGGTGCTGGGAAAAGGTGTCCCCCCGCGGACATGCCTCATACCCTCCATTCCTCCAGGCCCTGAGCCCAGGAGCTCTTGGGAGGAGGGGAGGCTCGGGCTCTGTCCTTGCAGGGTTGGCTGAGGGCCCAGGCACCCTGGGGCTGGGGGCCGGGAGCCAAGGGGCCCCGCGTGTGCAGGGTCCAGCTGAGCCCTGGGTGGGTGCAGACCGAGGGGGAGCGGGCCGGACAGGGCGTTGCATGGGAAGAGACACAGGAGAGAAGCAGGGGCGATGGACATGGTGGGGGCTGCTGGCCACACAGAGGCCGTGGCCCTTTGCTGGACCTGGAGAGCTGCTGTCCGGGATCTCACGTGAGAGCCTCCGCGGCAGTGTGGGAGGGGAGCAGGGAGACCAGCCGGGGGTGAGGCCGGCGCCCAGGGGGAGACCCCGCAGTGGGGCGCAGGGAGCAGGGGATGAGGGCTGGTGGATGTTGGAGCCTCCGGGTCTCTAGCTTGTGGGGACTCAAAAGTGGCTCTGCCTTTTAGGAAGATGAAAATCCCTTTTTGGGAAGTTGGTATTTCAGGGATTAACTTCACCTTTGATCCCAATTAAACGGGCTGCTCCTGCCAAAGACGAGTCGGTCACGGAGAGAAGATTCTAGTTGGAGTCAGGCTCTCTGTGGCAGCCATCTCCTGCCTGCTGCCTGGCTTGTGCCTTCGGCAGGGCATTGAAGGGTGGATCGCCTTCCGGGACAGGGGCCATGAGGTCCGGATGAAGTGGCCACACAGCAAGGTCTCTGCCCCTCCCCTGCCCTCCATGGATTTCTATGCTGCCCGCCCTGTGCTCAGTGGCTGGGGCAGGGCTTGCTGCTGTCCCTTCTGCCTGTCCATCAGAGGCCAGGCTGCACTGCCACATCTGTCCCTCCTGGTAAAAAGTAGGGGCAGCCAAAGATGGATTCTGGGGAGGGGCAGGAAAAGGACACCCTCAAGTCCTGGGTTCTGAGCACTGGCTGAGCTCTTCCAGAGTCTTCCACGGTCCCTGGAACTGGCTCTGCCAGGAGGGGGAGTTTGTTCCTGGGAACTTTATCTTAGGGCAGGACTTGGCACTGAGGCCCGTCCATGCCGCTGAGCAAAGACATGCATTGAGTGGGCTGCTTGAACGAATCCAGGGGACACCTCCAGACCCAGAAGTTAGCAAGGCCTCCTGCTGAACCCCCCAGCCAGGGAGCCACCCACCCTGGGTGGGATTCGTGCCCAAAAGTTTTAACTGAGAAAACAGACGTCTGCAGACCTTGTAGGACAACTGGCCTGTGGGACAAAAATGTCACTGCCAAGAAAGATGAAGAAGGGGAAAGGGGGTCTCTCCTTGGTTAAAGGTTATGGAAGACTCTGGCAGCCAAATGCACTCATGATCCCAGAACAGGAAGAGGCCATGAGGTCACATGGATTGTAACCAGGTATTATCGTGTCAGTGTGGAATTTGAGGGATGTGATAACGGGGTTGAGTTTTATAGCAGACCATCAGGACAGGAAGTTATTAGGTGTGAAGCGTTCTAATGACAGTAACTTATTCTCAAACGTGTTGGAAAAACATGTGCGTGTGTGTATACCAGACAGAGAGAGCAAGCGTGAGTGCAAGAGAAGAAAGGGGCAAAATGTGAACCCCAGGTAAATGAGG
Organism: Cabassous unicinctus; assembly: GCA_029593785.1. Lineage (NCBI taxonomy): Eukaryota > Metazoa > Chordata > Mammalia > Cingulata > Chlamyphoridae > Cabassous > Cabassous unicinctus. The sequence continues at coordinate 12,975 of JAQZBX010051697.1, read as the reverse complement.
AGCTGTGAGTGTCTGTGAACTGTTCTTTCAGCTTCTGTCATTTCAAATCCTCCAAAACTAAAAGTCAGGAGTCACTGAGAAAGTAACCAAATGGCATCTGCATTTCTTTCAGCCTCCCCCTCTGCTTGGCGTCATCTTTCCAAATCCCATAATTAACCATCACCAACTGCTATGCTTTGTGGCGATGGCAGGGAGTCACCCTTTTTACTTTTACGAGGCATTATTTAAGGGCTTGGACAGAAGCACCCCCTGCCCTGTGTCGACTCCTGTGGCCGTGAACATGCATTCTGAAACTCAAACTGGATCTCCAGCCCCGCCATGCCACGCCAGCCACAGCGGCCCGGCCGCGGGACAGCTGTCACAACAGACCACAGCATGCCAGCGGCTCCATTTCGGCGTTTATTCCATCTGCTAACATTCATTCTTGACCAAGACAAAGACAATTAGGATGATTATGACTTGCTTTTCCATCATCAAATCTTTTTTTGTATGAAGAACCCAAAAAACTTATTCTCAACACTTTTTTTTTTTTTTTAAAGAAGAAGCTATAAATAAATAAAGCTTTAAATGCTCCTGGGGTTCAAGTTAAACAGTTTCTGTTCCCCCAAAAGTTCACGGACACCTTGCTCAGATACTTCCAGCCCCTGTGCCTCCTCCTCTGGGAGAGCCGTGTTTGCGGAGTCTATGCTGAGAGGGCCCGGTGACCAGATGTCCTCCAGACCTCGGATCCAGGGCTGGGCTGCCCCTTCCGTGGGGCCCCGCCTGTGGCATCCCTGGGCAACGCTTCAGGCACAAGGCAGCCTTTGCCCCAAAGCCGGCAGTCTGCGTGGAAGCATGCGCTGTGGAGCAGAGATGCACAGGTGGACACCGCACGCGGGCACTGTCGCCGGGCACGTGGGTGCTGGCGTGCAACAGGCCCTGCTTCCAACGCAGCCAAAAGACTGAGGAGACACCTGAGCTTCCTCGAGGACCGGGAAATGGTCGGAAGTGAAAGCATATTCCAGTATGTCCAGTATAGAGCATGGGCTTCAGGCCCGCTCATGTGGGGAACCCGCTGTGCAGAAGGCCAAGCTCTTTGCCCACACCCTGGGGTCTGGCCACCTCCGGCGGGAGGCCATGGCCAGCTCTCAACGTCCCACGTGGCTTGTGTAAGACCCCATCCTCCTCATGGGAGCACGCCCTTGAGGCCCACTGGTGCCGCCCCTTATAGGAGGCCTGTCACCATGTCACCTGGAGCATTTGCTGCCTCAGCTGGTCCTGCCCTGCCCACCCTTGGACTCTGGGGTCAAAGGGCCAGTGAGAAGCCCTGAGGGGCCTTCAGGCCAGACCAGCAACGATTAAAACTGCTTCCTCCCAGGCAGCAGCAGCTTCATGACACCTTAGCTCTTCCCATGCTCTGGAAGTTTCCTTGCTCCCATCCCCGTGGCTACCCAACCCCTTCACTCCATGTAGTCAGTGCTGGGGTGGCTGGAGGGAAAAGGGGGGCAGGGAAGAAGGCATCTCTGGAGGGACCTACTTCCTCCAGATGCTACCCTTGCCAGGCCCTCTCCAGGGCCCCACAGCACCCCTGTCCGGAGTGCTTCGGGGTAACTGGGTCTGTCCTCATGCTCCCCTGATTTCCTTTGTGGAGTCCCCAGGGCATCCACCCAGGGGCTGGTTTCTCTGCACCCTGGTCTCCTGGGGAGGGGGTGTGAGGGAAGTGTCAGAACCAATATGCAGCTGCTTCCAGCAGGAAGTGAAAAGAGGCTTGGGTTGAATGTCTGGATACCGGGGAGGCCCTCGTTGGAAAACTGTGAGCCTGAGGGAGGCTCCTTCCTCCTCCATACCCTCTCAGCCAGCCAGATCCACATGACCCAGCGGGGTTGGGGCGAGCAGCCATGGCTGCCAGGTTCCAGCCAATCTGGGTGGGACCAGACTTTGCCCACAAGGTCCTGGGACTGAGGCCCATGAGTCCTTAAGGAAGCATCCAAGGGCCTGGGGGTTTGGGCCTGCTAACAAATCCCAGAGGCTCAGGGAGGAGAACTGGGGTGTGGGTGTTTTTTTTCTCAGTTCCTGATTTTTCCTGTCTGAGCCTGGTCTGGCTGGGTAGGTCACCTCCAAAGGCCTGCTGGGACCCCACTCTGCCCAGGGAAAGGGGAGTAGTGTGGGAGCCATCTCTCCACACAGCCCCCCACCTCGGTCTGAAGCCTTGGGGAAACAGAGCTCTGCTTTGACTTCCTGACCTAAAGCATGAAGCCTGAATGTGAACTTTGACCTTGGGCCAGAGAGTGGGCTTCCTGGGGCCCACTTCAGATGGGGAGGTACCTGTACCTAAAGCAGCTGCAGCCCGAGGGAGGTGCCTGGGCTTGTGGGCTGGTTGATAAGCCCCTACGGCCTCGACCTCGTAGGAGGGGGTGAGAAAAAGGTGCGTCTTGGGGAAGTGGGGGTAGCCCCCCCCCCACCTGGGTGTTCATGTGGGACTTGGGGAGGTGGCCTGGGTTCCGGGAGGGACTCCGCACCCCAGCTTGACTGGCTGGTTGCACTTTTCTCTACCTGCCACAACTGTGCTTGTTTTGATAGCTTCCTCGCGGCCTGACACGCCTGTTCCTGGCTGGCTAAGGTCGCCTTGTGTTCAAACCTTCAGCTGCTGTGACAATGGGGCAAGGGGCAGGACAGCAGGGACCTGACCGAGCCCCCTCCGGGCACGGTCCTCCGAGCTGGATGGACACACACCCACGTCCAGGTACCCTGGGACCGAGGGGCGGGGTGCATTTCCCCGCCCCCCACCACATCCCTGCTCCCTTGGTTTTGCTGGACGCGTCAACCACCCATCGAACAGGCCTGGGGCCGCTCTTCAGACGTAAGTTCGTGGCGGGCTGCCTGCCCCGCCCGCCGCCAGCCCCCCGCCCCGTCACTACCACTTCTCGACGATGTGGCTCAGGTAGTCCTCGGTGGGCACGCGGCCCGGCTCCTCCGCCTCGTCCCCCCGCGGCGGCGCCGCCTCCTGGGCGCGGCTGCGCAGACGCTCCTCGCGGGTGCGCAGGCGCTGCTCGCGGCGCTCCAGCTGCCGCTTGTACTGGTAGCGCTGCTGGAAAAGGTCCCGGGCGTAGTCGTACAGCTGCATGTCCAGGTCGTTGAGCTCCTCGATGCGCCGGATGGTGTCCCCGCCCACCTCCACGCCGCCCGCCCGCGTGCTGTTGTACTGCAGGAAGGGCCGGATGAACTTGAGGTTGAACGTCCGCTCGAACAGGTACTGCGTCTTGCGCTGGAACTCCGTGAGGCCGAAGAAGGCCATGCCGCGCAGATTCTTCTTGGCGCTCTCGAGCAGCAGCTGGGCCCGCCGGCCCTCGGGGGTGAAGGACAGGTTGTAGCAGCCCACCAGGCTGAGGTCGGCGAGCATGCGCACTTGGCGGTTGTTGGCCAGGTTGTAGGGGCAGTCCATGAACTCCTGCAGCGTACAGCCCGACCAGTCCGTGCCCTCGTAGCAGGGCGGCAGCTCCTCGGGCGTGGGCGTGCGCCCGTCGCACATGTGCAGCGACGTCTTCCACGTGGCGCCCCGCTGCACGTGCCGCCACTCGCTCAGGTAGCGGGACACCGGGTCGCGCAGCAGCGTGATGTAGTAGAACTTCCTGCAACGAGACAGGAGAGGGGGTGAGAAAGCCCGGGGTTGGTTGTGAAGTGAGCCGCCAGGGGCATGCGGCTGCCTGGGGGTGGTGAGAAGGTCCCCAGGGTCTCACCGGCTTGAGCCCCTTTCTGGCCCCGGGTCTCCTCTGGGAGTCTTTTCCAAGCCTCAGGCACGGCTGCCACCTGCCCTGTTGGCCCAGCAGAGGCGTGCGGGTTAAGGAGAGGGCGGTCCTGGAGAGAGCTGAGGGCACGGGCGGGAGAGGCTAAGGCTGAGAGCATGGCTCCTTTTAGACAGGCCAGTCCATGGCCACAGGAGGGACAGGCTGGGCTGGGGGAACCAAGTCAGAGGCCTCCCACAAGTTCCCTTCCACTCCGGGGCCCCCACCGCAGGGTCGGGCGAGGTCAGAGCAGGGGCACGAGCAGGCAGTCAAGTCCAGGGCCCTCCCATAAGCCACAATTCATTTATATCGTCTTCACGGCATCCATAGCCACCCTGCTCTCTAAGGGGTCCCCAAGGCCGTCGGACGTCAGGAGGCTCTTGTGCAATGGGAACAAAGCACTCAAGGTCATTTCGCCCTTCCCCCCAGCAAAGCTTTTCGCCCTCAGAATGGCTTGGCCCCCCCACCTCAGGGGAATCAATGACGATGAGTGACTAGTGGTGCCCGGGTAGGGAAAGGGCTGCGGCACAGGGCAGCCCGGGAAGGTATGCTTGGCTTGGTGGTAGGGCATCCCAGGGATCCCCCTCCAGGACTGGTCTGGTGAGTGGGTTGGGTGCCCAGAGAGGGGAGGAGCCCACTTTCCTCCACTCTGCTACTGCTTTGCCCACATCCAGGTCTGAGGGGAGCCCTGAGCTCACCGGCCACCACATGCCTTCCTCTGGGCTTGTTGTGGGCAGCTGCCTCCATCTGACCACATGCCTCCCAAGTGGTTTAGGAGGCCTGGGTACCAGGCATGGCAACTGGAAAGGGGCCAGCAGGCAGTGGCATCACTGGAAGTTGCAGGTGGAAAGCTGCAGGCAGTGGCAGAGAAGCACCTTTTTGCGGGGAAGGGGATACCCCAGCAGGGGTTCAGGGAATGGGGCTGGTGCCAGACCGAATGGCCAGTATTCTTGGGACAGGACCCCATTGTCCACTCAATGTGCTATGGCCAGGTGCATGGTAAGGGGGAGGCTCGGGCAGAGGGTGCTGGGGCTGTGGGGAAAGGGGAAGATCTGGGTGGGCTGGTCCTCTTGAAGGGGTCAAGGCCGGCCTGGCCTGAGACCTGCACCCCCACTGGGGCCTGAACCTCCTGCACGCCACCTGAAAACCTTGACCTCTGGGCTTCACTGAGGCAGAGCCAACACCTCGAGGGAGCAAGACCTGCGTGGCAGCCTGGGGAGGAGGGCGAGCAGCTCAGAGCGGCTCTACTCCAGGATCCACCTCCTCTCCCCACAGCCAGCACAGCGGGGATCATTGCCGAGTAGCACCCCTTTCCCCCAAGTCCACCCCTGCCTGCCCAGCACTGCCCTCCTGGCCCTGAAGGCTCACACCCATGTCCCTGGTGTGTAGTAGGTGCTTAACAAAAACTCTGTAAAACAAATGGCAAGCGAGTGAGGGCCTGGAAAGCAAGTCCAGGGGTAGTGGGGGGTGGGGGTGGGCAAGTGTCTGCCCATCCCCCTCACCCAGAACGCAGACCCTCACAGGGGCTGTGGGTACTGTGCCAGCTCCGATGGAAAGGGAGATGCCATAGGGACCGGGGCTGGCACCGGGGGTCCTCTGAGCTCCTGCTAGAGCTACAGGGTCACCAGGCTGGGGTGGGGCAGGGGCCAACAGCAGGGGGCCAGGGGCTGTGGGGGAGCCCTGTTCCTGCATGCAGGCATCCAGGCTGCCTGGACGACCAAGGCCGCCTCCCGCCCCTTGTCTAGGGACGATCTCAGCATGCTCAGAGAAGCTGGGGGAAGCCTGGGACTTCTGGCCTAAGTTTCCTCTTGTTCTTACTCTCACCCCATTCCCCTCAGCAGATGGAGCTGGCAGGGAGACACGAGTTCCTCTGTGAACACCCGTTCTTGGGAATGGGGTGGGATGGGGTGGGGGAGCTGTGCAAGGAGTCAGGAGGGGGATAGTGGGACTGGCAAATCCTGACTTGGGCCCTCCCTGAAGCGTGGGGTCTGCCTGGGCTCCCTGCCTTGGGTCATGGCACCTCCTGGCTGGCTGATGGGGCCAGGTGTGGGAGGGGGTGAGCCTGCCATGCCTCACCTGCTTTGGAATCATCTCCTCCCCACATACCTTACAGCCCCCAAATCAGACAAATCCGCTCCTGCAGAACGCCCCTCGGTGCCTCTTGCCCTTGCCCCGGGGAGAACAGAACAAGTTCTCATCTGAGCCTGGCAAGGTCCACCTGCTAATCTGCTGTGCCTTATCCTGTGCCCCTGGCCCAGCCCTGCCGTGGCCTTGTGCCTCCTCTTGGCCCCACCCCAGGACCTTTGGACAGGCCGTATTCTTTGCCTGTACCCTCTCCTCTCTTGACTTTATCAGGCCAACAGGGCTTGTCTTCCAGGTTCTGGCTGGTGTCACCTCCCCTGGGAAGCCCTTATGCCCTCCCCGCTAGGTCCCTCTCCTCCATTTAACAGGACTCCCTTAGATGATATGAGAAAAGATTCTAGGGGAGGGGAGTGTGAGAAGGGCTTGGGTTCCTGATGCATCCTGGGGATGGGATTGGGAGGGTCAGAAGGGCCTCAGGGAGTCACCTCCAGAGCCCTGAGCCACTGGAAGGCCCTGGGGGTTCTGCATCTGGGCTGGGTGGTGCAGGATGAGGGAAGCCAGTTCCCTTGAGAGACGCTGTAAATCTTGATCTGACAACTGCTTCTAGAGAGGCCAATACAGATGGGTGGGCAGATAGTCACTTTCCCACTTGAGCAAGAGCAGTGCAGCTGTGGACACACAGATACACTCAGAGACACGCATGCCCTCCACTGCCTTTCACAGGTCCTGCCCTCAAGCTGCAGGGGCAGAGCTGCTTGGGACCACTCTACTTGCACAGAGAAGTGTCAGCTCTGTGGCATTTGATCGAGCAGCGCAGGGGAAACAGGGTCAGTATGAGCAGCTCCTCTTTGATGGAGACCCTCACAGACTAGGGTCAGCACTGTCAACAGAGGCCCACCCACCCTAACCCCCAGCATCTCTGGGGTCCAGGACCCCTGGGGGCCCACGTGGAGCGGCCTCCTCCTGCCCCTCTCAGGCCAAGTGTCCAGTGGCAGGACACTACCCCATTCAAACTGCCACCTGCACCCGAGGGAGGAGTAGGGTGGGCCTTGCACGCAGCACACGCTTGGTCCTTGCATGGTCTAAGGCTCTCTGGGTTCTGGGGGGCTCCTGAGGGCAGGAACCCGGCTTCCGAGGTTGAGAGAACCACAGTTCCAGGCTCCTCTCCCAGGAAGAGGCCTGTGTAAACGCTACCTGCTCACACCCTGCAGAGCCTCCCAGAACTCTCCCGTGGAGTGAGGCCAGGTCCTGAGACCAGCATCTGCCTGCTGCTCTCCAGCCTTCTCCTTTGTCCCTACCTCCAGGCCCTGCACCACTGCGGCCAGCAGGTGGAAACAGGGCTTTGTTTGGGTGAACTGACCACCCGTCCTTAGTGCTCTGCCTTGCTCAGGCCCGCTCCATCTTCATTATTTTTTTAAAAGATTTATTTATTTACTTTTATCCATTTTTAACATTCTCTCCCCCCATTTTTGCCATTTTGCCTCCCCCAGTTTTGTCCATTCGCTGGGCAGTTCTCTGTGTCTGTTTCCTGCCCTCTCTTCTTCTCCTCCTCCTCCTGTCTTCACTGGGATTCGATCCTGGGAACCTCCGATATGGGAGAGAGGTGTCCTACCACCTGCACCATCTTAGTTCCTGGTTTTTCGGCATGTCTTGTCTTGGCTCTCCCTTGTGTCACTCTCCTGTTACATCATCATCTTGCTGCATGGCTCGGCGGGGCCTGGGGGGCTCACCTGCTCGCAGGGCCTGGCGACATGTGCACCTTCTATATTTTTCTTTATTTTTACTGGGAGGTCCTGGGGATTGAACCCAGGTCCCTCCATATGGGAGACGGACACCCAACCATTTGAGCCACATCCACCCCCCCCCCCATCTTTAAGATTCAAAAAGACCAAACAAACAGGTCTGCGAATGTGCGCTGATGACACGAGCTCACCCTGGACTGCCCGTTGAAGAGCAGCCAGGCACCAGGACCCTGACCTGCACTGCATGCTGGGAATCTCCGACAACTGCCTGTGCGGCTGGGCTGAAGGAACACATCTCCCAGCCAGGGCCATGGGGGCCACGACTGCACGTGATGTGGGTGAGGGTCCCAGGGCTTGGGTTATTCACACCCACCTGGTGGCCCAGCTCCTCCTTTGGGACATCACATCCCCTTGTCTCCAGGCCCAGCGCTGGTGACAGTTCAGAGGGCTGGTGGCTCACTGGACGTCACTGGAAACCCCATGGGTCCCATGGTCAGATCCGTGGTGGGAGTGATGGCAGCTGGGTAGAGGGATGGAAGGTGGGTGGACAGGTGAAGGCAGCAGCCCTGCCCTGGAGCTTGAAAGGCCTATGGGGAGACCCCTGGCTGCTGCACCCATGTTCAACAAAGGACGTGAACTGGCTGACCCCCAGACCCTGCAAAGGCATGAGCAGTGATGATGATGATGAAGGTCCCTCGGCCCTCACAGTGTGGGCCCAGCCCTGGGAAGCAGGCGGCAGCCTGGAGGGTGATGAAGGCAGGCTCTCTGTGCCCCAGCATCCAAATGGGGGGGAGAAGGAGAACCAACAAGGGCAGTGGGAGGTGAGGGGTGGTGGCAGGAGGTGCCCCCAGGGGCTAGAGACACTGCCTCCAAACAGGATGGGAGTCAAGGAGGCTTCCTGGAGGCAGCTGGGTTGTAATGGAGGCGGCCTCAGCCAGGGAGTAGGTAGATAGAGTGTTGGGGGCTGAGAGGACAGGCAGGTAGGCAATGGGGGCCCAGCTGAATGCACATGGAGGACAGAGTGAGGGGGGTGGTCAGGTGGAGCAGACTGTGAAAGGTCTCATTCACTTTACAGCAAAACAAACTTGGCCAGGTAACAGTGAAAAGGGCAAAATTCACATGGATTTCAAAGACAAGACACAGAACTTCAAAGACACCTCACACCCGTGAGGGAATAACTAGTCTGTGAGGACTGCAAGGCCACTTGATGGCCCTCAGAGGGTACTCCCCGTGTAGGGTGCTGTGCCGCTTAATCACGCTTGGTTGAAGGCTCTACACCACTCTGAACTGGTCATCTGGTATCCCTGGTGTCTTCTGGGCACTGGTTAGTGAGTTCCATGATGATGTAAGATCCCAGTGGGTGGATGTGGTAGGCTGAATTGTGTAACCTGGAGAAACATGTTAATATTAATCTATTCTTGTGGGTGTGGGCCTCTTGTAAATAGAACCTCTTGAAGATGCTATCTTGAGGTAAGGTGGGGCCAGTTGAAGCAGGGTGGGCCTTACAAAGAGAAGGTCAAAGAAGGACACTGGAAGTAAGTGGGAACTAGAAAAACAGAAAGCAGAGGACATCACCATGTGATGGGAGGCAGAGACTAAAGCAAAAGAACCCCAAGGGTTGCAGGAAACCAGCACCAGAAGGCTACAGATTTTGGGGAAAAAGCCAGCCTGGCCAGTGCCTTCATTCTGGACTTCTCTTAGTGTATTGTCAGCCAAAGGGGTGCTAATGTGAAATACCAAAAATGGGTTGGTCTTTATAAAGGGTATTTATTTGGAGTAGAAGTCCACAGATACCAGGCCATAAAGCGTTAAGTTTCTTCTCTCACCACAGTCCATTGCCACGTGTTAGAGCAAGACAGCTGCCGGAGTTTGCCAGGGTTCAGGCTTCTTGGGCTCCTCTCTTCCCGGGACTGCATTTCTCTCTGGGCTTAGCTCCTGTTTCCTCCACAAGGTCAGCTGTAGACGATCAGGCGAATGGCTCACTTCTCTTCTCCTGGGGCCTTTCCAACGTCAAAACTGCTTCTCAAAAAACTGCTTCAACTCTGTTCTTTGCCTTGCCTTTTGTATTTGATTCCCCACCCACCAAGGGGTGGGGCTCAACACCCTACTGACATGGCCCACTCAAAGCCCTAATCATAACTTAATCATGCCCAGATTAACAGATCAGTTTACAAGCATGATCCAGTTATATTTTGGGAATTCATAATTACATCAAATTGGCCAACGGTTACACCTAGCCTCAAAACTGTGAGCCAATACATTCTCATTGTTTAAGCCACCCCATTGGTGTGGTATCTGTCATAGCAGCTCTGGCAAACTAAGACAGCAAGGAATGGGTTTTGTTCCTGGGTCCCAAAACTGCTGTTGGGGAGTGGCCAGCTTTCAAGTCTGAAGACTCTGGAGACCATTTTTTGCGCTAACTTCGGAGCCCTACTCCACTGCAAACACACGCAGGTCTCTGGGCAAATCTGGCAAGGTGAAGCAGGCTGGCTTAGCATTTCTTTCTTGGCGGTGGTTGTGTGGGAGCTGGGAGGTGGCTAACCAGTGGCAGGACTGGAGTCCCTGGGTGGGACAGACCCCGCAGGGGGTTCTGGTGCTACCCGGGGCTGGGATCGGGAGACTGTCCATCTCATGTCCTTAGGGTCCAGAACATCTCCCCTCTCTGCCTCCTCCTGTGGGCCTCAGGCAAGTGGGACCCACCATCCCAGCTGTGCAACTTTCTCGCGACTTTCAGGCAGACTCTGCCAAGGCTCAAACTTGATGAATGTGAGGGCGGGGGCCCACAGAGGCGAGGGGACTTACCCAAGGCCACAAAACTTGGGAATAGAGCCAGCACCTGCCCCTGATCTCTCATCCCACCCTTCCCATTAGCAGATGGAGGCATTCCGCTTTTCCCTTCTCTGCTCCCTGATTGTCTATTTGACCCAAACCCTGTACCTGAATCTCTCCACTTCTAATCGTCCCTTCTGGGAGCCCAGAATTCTGACCAGGAACAAGACTTTAAACCTGGTCTGGGCACTGAGGAAGTCGCAAGCAGGATGGAGGTGGAGAGACAGCATTTCATAGCCTACGGAGGAGTTGGCTCATCAGCAATTCCACATCAAGGAAGCAGTTTCTTTAAAGAAAAAGACTGAGGTAGGCAAAGCCCAGTGAAAGGGGATGTTCACCACGGTGTTACCTCTCACAGCGACACAGGGAAGCAAAGGACTAAGTAGAGTGCAGATAGCCAGCAAGAGATGTTCACAAGCCTTAAAGACAAAGAGAGATGCTGGTGCTGACCTGTGAGGTGAAAACTGCGGGGCACAAAAGGATGATTGGAGGGGGGTGAGGGGGGCGGGGAGCGTCACAAACTTGGGAAAACCATATATCCTAAAAAAAAAAAAAAATACTGCCCAGGACAGTAAAGGGCTATCTCAGGATGGTGATTATGGATGAATTTTTCAGTTCATTTGTAGAAAATCTCAAACTTAGAAAAAAAAGCTTAAGTTCAAGGGACACCCACCCACCCAAAATGGTGGTCTTTTTTTCTTTCTTCTTTCTCTGCGCCATCTGCAGTGGCCTTGTGTTATATAATAATGGAAATAAATATTACAGAAAGGTCTCTGTTGCCTGGGAGGAGTGCTGGGGTGCCAAGAGGCCATCAGAAAGGGCCAGCTGTGCAAGTCTTCCGATGACAGGGCTCGCGCCATGAAGGGCCTTCTTCACCAGTAAGGGCCTAACGAGCCCCCAGACTCGGACCCTGGGGTCGCAGGGAACTTCCCAGGACAGACACGTAACTCCTGGCGGAGGGAGGATGCTGCCTTCGCTCAGGACGGAGACGCAGGTCCAGAGCTACGGGGTACGCACGAGAGACGCCCGGGACCCTCCTCCTGACTCACTGGCCTTTGCGGCTGCCCCTTTGCGGCTGCCCCTTTCCGACCCCGGCGATTTTGGGCGCTTGATAGACTGCTTCCCAGAGCATCAGGGGTCCTGAGAGGCCCCGCCCCACACCAGCACACAGGGGCGTGGTCTGCGCAGGCACACGCGGGTGGCTCCGCCTTCCTCCTGGGAAGCCCCGCCCCCGAGGCCCTCGTCCCTCGAGTTCTGCGAGAACCTGCTATCTGCAGAAACCTGGTGTGACCCACCTTGTACCTGCTCTCACGTCCATAATGGAAGCTTCCGACGTACGCCAGGGAGCCAACATCCTGCAGCCGCAGGGACTGACCGCTCACCTGTGGGGGCTGCGTGACCATCCCAGCCAGAGGTGGGGAGGCCCCCACGCCGAGGAGAGTGCCTGGCCTGGGACGCCGGCCCTGATGGGTGGGCTGTGTTGGGAACCAGGTATGTCCGATACCCACCTCCACGAGCCCAGTGCTCAACCCTCGAAAACGGAGCTTCAGGCCGCGTTTCCCCTCCACCACCTGGTCCTGGGAGGGAAGGGCTGGACCCCTGCTCAGCCTACCTCCAGCCAAGTGGGGGAGTTTCCTGGTCCAGCCCTGGGCGGGGTCCACAGTGTTGGGAGAGGAGGCCTCTGTCCCCTGCTTCCGCTGGTTCCACGCTCAATCTAGGCATCACTTTAATGGGTCCTTGTTACAAACCACTTTACAGACAAAGACACTGAATCTCAGAGGGGTGACGGGGGCCACCCAGGGCCGGGGTCCACACCTGCAAGGTGGACCTTGAGTCCTTGAGTTCCTCCAAGGCATGGGGCTATAACCCATTACCCAGATGGGGAAACAGGCCTGCAAGGCACCTCAAGGTACAAGGCTTGTGGGAGTGGGAGAGAAAGGCTCTGACCTGGCTAAGGGTGGGCAGAAGGCCCCGGGATGAGAGGCAGGGGGACAACGGTCAAGCTGCTAGTCAGAGGAAAATGGCAGCTCACCACACAATCCCTCCAATGCACAGCACTGTCCAGGGGCTATCGGCTGGACACACTCCCCAGAGGGCCCCAACCCCATCCCACACAGGCTCCGGGTACCCCGTCACCTCCCACTGGCCAGGATGGCGAGAGCCAGGCAGGGGAAGCCTGCCATGCACATAGTCACTCCGGGGACATTCCCCAATGCAAACATTTGCTGGCACATGCTGGCACCAGGTATGTAAAAGGCCAGGCAAGGCAGGGGTGGGGTGGGGAGGTGGTCCCAGCCCAGGGACAGTCAGGGGAGGTTCCCTGGAGGAGATATGGGCTAAATGAGGCTGAGCAGGCAACGTGGAGGAGCAGCCACCACCTGGACCTGGTATGGTCTGGGGTGCAGGCATCCCCTGAAGGATCCAGGTGGGCTGAGTCCCCAAGCGACTCCCTCCTACTGGCTTAGGAAACACCACAGAAGTCCCTGTGGACAGGAAGAAGCCCGTGAGCTGACTCAAAGCCCCAAAGCCCAGGGCTGACTTTTTACCCTTTTATGGAACAG
>JAQZBX010051696.1:0-14089 GCA_029593785.1 Cabassous unicinctus | reverse complement strand
TTATACACTTAGGTGGAGAGTATGGTTTATGACTATGTTTCAATAAAACTGATAACAAGAATACCTTCAAACATACTTAATTATAATTCCCACTGCTATATTCTACAGTTCTAAATTTTTTAGTACTGTGATTTTTTTTTTTTTTTTTTTTTTTTTTTTTTTTTTTTTTTTACATTAACCCATCTTTACATTTAAGTGACCCTCTGGGTAAAGTCCAACCATTCATAAGATTTAACATCCCACAGAATGTAAGTTCCTCCAGCAGACTTAAGCCCAAGTTGGCATCTTACTCATCGTGTACTTCCTGTACTGGGAGAGTTGGTATTCAGTAGATGTTTGCTAAGTAAATGACCTCTTCTGATCTTTATGGCTATACATACATAGTTCTCACAGTTGTGATTACCATGTACAAACTAAAGTAAAGCCCTGCTTTTTGATCATCAATTTCTTACATCAACTTTTCCACAAATCCACATGGCCCATATTTTTTCATTTTAAAGAGCAATTCCATATTTCCTATGCTATATCACAGACTACTTAACCATTCTTCTCTGGCAGCTAGGCTCCAAGCTTTGGCCCAGGGTAGATTCACAATGGATTCTTATGTGTTTATAAGGCTAATCAGGAACAGGGCTCTCCAGAGGTCTGTTTGCATGAGAGTTTTAAGGAACTACTAAAGGGAAGGGAGAAAAAAATCATACTAAAATGAGTCAACACATGAAAAAAAAAATCTCATCTTTAAAAGTAAAGGTGCCTATAAGGCATATAAATGTGTTCAAGTGTTCATGGGGCATTGTCATGGTGGGTGGAGATTCACACAATAACCAAAAGAATATTGGGAAGCGGGTGTGGCTCAGTGGATAGAGCCCCCGTTTACCATATGGGAGGCCCGGGTTCGCGTCCCGAGGCCTCCTTGTGAGGGCACGCTGGCCTGGGCGGTGCGGTGGGCTGATGCAGCAACCTCACGGCAGGAAGTGGGTGTGGCGCAATGGATAGAGCACCCGTTTACCATGTGAGAGGCCCCGGGTTCGCTTCCCGGCGCCTCCTTGTGAGGGCAGGCCGGCTCGCGCGGCGCCATGGGCTGATGCGGCAGGACCTCACAGCAAGGGGGAGATGGGCGGACACAGAGAGGACACGCAGCGAATGGACACAGCAGCACGAGCAGCAAGGGGGGGATAAATAAACTAAATAAATAAATCTTTAAAAAAAAAATAATAATATTGAATTCCCATCCTGGGGAGTGCTGCCACATTCTCTAATGGGACAGCAAAAATCCCCCAAGTACAGGGGCAGTGACTAGGGAAGGAGGACGGACCATTTATGGGCCCTTGATATTGAAGACTGTACTTATGAACCTTTACTTCTGAAATTGAAACTTGGCCTAATATTATAGGGTGCCTAAGAGTTACCTCCTGAAAGCCTTCTTGTTGCTCAAATGTGACCTCTCTCTAAACCAAACTCAGCATATAAATGAATTACCTTCCCCCCAGCATGGGACCTGACTCCCAGGGATGAGCCTCCCTGGCACTGAAGGATTACTACCAAGCACCAACTAGCAATGCAACTTGAAAAAGACCTTGACCAAAAGGGGGAAAGGGTAAAGACAAATGAGTTTATATGGCTAAGAGACTTCAAAGTGAGTCGGGAGGTCATTCCAGAGGTTATGCTTATGCACATCTCAGCAGGATCTTATTGACTGCCACAGTAAATATTGCCTCAAATAGAGGGGCTCCTGAGGGCTCTGGAGACATCCAGACACTTTAGGCAGGGCAGACAGCTCAGGAGTCTGGTGCCCTGCCAGTGGGCCCTACTTTGGAATTTATGCTCCCCAGTGCGACAGAGTTGGACTCAGTTGTGGTTTCCCTACACATGGCTCTTTTGCCCCTTCAATTTGAACTTACAGTTAGTACTTTTTGTTCTTAAGAGTTAGACTTATTGTGATCCTAGCAATGGAAGAACTTTTATCATGGATGTGGAGGCAGTGGCCACTGGAGGTTCTGAGGGGATGGAGAGGGAAAAACAAGTGTAATATGGGGGCATTTTCAGGACTTGGGAATGTCCTGAATGACATTGCAATGACAGATACAGGCCATTATATATCTTGCCATAACTTATAAAATTGTGCAGGAGATAGTGTAAACTATAATCCATGCCTAATGGCAATGCTCCAAAATGTGCTTATTAATTGTAACAAATGTATCACACTAATGAAGGGTGTTGTTAATGTGGGAAAGTGTGTGAGGGGTAGGGAGCAGGGCATATGTGAATCCCCTATACATTTTATGTAACATTTATGTAATCTAAGTATCTTAAAAAAAAAAAAAATTAAAAGTATATTTTTAAAAAAGGTATCAAAGCAAAAGGAACACTTCACATATATAAGCATAACTATTTTCCTACAGTATGATGGTATCATTTTTCTTTACTTATTAGATAAGCCAAGGTACCCTAATTCTTCAAATGTTAGGATATAAACAAATACAAAAATAACTGCACATCTAAAATTCGACCAAATTAAGTGAATAACTTCTCAGGTTCCCTAACTCACGTCTTAAAAGATGTGATTCAAGCAGTGGCCCTCCCATGATCACTCTGGAAAAATGACCTGACTAAAACAATGTCACAAAATAGAAAATAAACCACAAAAATCTCTATATATACAAACATTATACAAATCAGAGTGCAAATCAACTTTAGTTGGTTCCATGTTGAACTCCATTCAAAGGCAGTGAGGGTTAGTTACTGAGTTACCAAGAGGACAAGATAGCACTGACTCTAAGGATAGCATTTCTCCAAGGCTCCAGTTTTATATTGGGTATGAAAAAGAAAAAAGAAAAATTATGTGGCTATCTATGCCCTTTATTTGAGCTTATAGATGTTCTGAGACAAATTATTATCTAAAATTTGCATCTTTTTAAGGATTCTATTATAGACTGATTTTTAACAAATAGCAAATATAAAGTCAAAGTTGGTAAGGTAAAAACAAAGTGCTTTTTGAAAACTGCCTTCAGACCCAGCAATTTGTCCTGTACATATTTTAATTATAATTTTTTTAATATTTTTACTTAAAAGTTTGAACTGTCTGGGGTCTCAGCAATTCATTTTGCACATATTTTAATTATAAATGTTTTATTTGCACTTAAAAGTTTGAAAACCAAACTATTTTTAAAAGACTACAATCCCCTATATAGCACAAACACAAATGTATCAAATTCAAATAATTTGCTGGCATCTAAAAGTAAGATTAATAAGGACCTAAAAGTAGAGGTTCTTAACCAGGAGTCCATGAGCTTGAATTGAAATTTAAAAAAACATTATTCTTGTGGGGACTTGTGGGTGCAGAAGTGATTATTTATTAAATAATACACAGTATAGTGTGGACTTAGTAAGGAGTCCATGGTTTTCACCTGACTGGCAAAGGGGTCCATGGAACAAAAAAGGTTCAGAACCCCTGAACTAAAGTAAGGGGTTACTATATAGTTCACTATACAGTGTAATTCACCATGAGAAAACTTTCAAACTCATTTTCTTTAGGATACTTGTCTTTGGAAAAAAAATTCTAAGCCTGTGCATCACAATCTCTACTTTAAAAGAAAATTACAAAAGGTTTCAAACTTGAATCTCCTTATTTTTCAAAATGATACAAAGTCACCTTTGTCAGCCCCAGTTTAAAAAGAAAAAGTTTACTGTAAGTCAGCATTTCCTCACTAACACAAAGTTACAAATGGCAGTAAGAGTCTTACCAAAACCTATTTAACTCTTAAGTCATAATGTGTGTGGGTGGTTCTTATTGATTCTTCAAATTCCCCTTTCTTAAACAGGAAATGTTTCAATGCAAAAAATTTAGTCAGCTGATTTTGGAAAAGCATTCCCCTAAGGAAACATGAGGTGACTCACTGCATTCACATATTACAAAAGCCTCTTAACTGGTCTCTCAGCCTCCAAGCAGTCCCTTCTATATTCTGTCCTCCATTGTACTGCCAGTTATCTTAATCAAAAATCTACTTGACATATCCTTACTTAAAAATCTTCACTGCCCAATAAACAGCCTAGAGAGTAAAGTCTAAACTCTTTGGTAAGGCACAGAAGGCCCTTCCCACTGATAACAATCCACCTTAGTTTACTCTTCCATTCCTCCCCTTTGCAGAGATGAGCTGGAGCCATCTTGACATTCTTATCAGCGCGCTCTATTCTTACAAAAAATTTCTTCTGCTTAGAATGAAAACATTCCTACACTTTTACTTGAAAAATTCACCAAAATAAGACCTAGTTTAAATATCACTTCCTCTATAAAACCTTCTTCGACATCATTCAGATACACTTAGCATATCTGGTCACCCTTTTCCACAAGCATTGAGCATGATGTTTATAAAAGTTTGCTGAATTTCTAAGGTATACATATGTTTAAATTAGGTGCTGGTCATAACCTATTGAAGCCACAGTCAAAAACCGTAAGCTCAAGCAGTTGGACGCCCACCTCCCACATGGGAGGTCCCAAGTTCAGTTCCTGGTGCCTCCTAAAGAAGATGGGCAGATGCAATGAGCAGGCAGAACAAGCAGAGAGCAGATGTGGCTCAAGTGGTTGGGCACCTGCCTCCCACATGGGAGGTCCCAGGTTCAGTCAGTTTCCAAAGTTCCTAAAGAAGACAAGCAGACAGAATGAACAGACAGAACGAGGGAGCCATGGGGGCAGGGAGGGAGGAGGAAGGTGGCAGGTGGACTATAAAAAAGAAAACCACATCACCTTTTTGCAGATATGTAATAACTGACAACATCAATATTTAATAAAATAAAAAGAATCAAGAATTACTAAACCTCCAGATATATAATCAACTTCGCTTTAAATACTGGTAAATGTTAACCATCTAGAATAGCATCTAAAAAATAGTTTTAACCAGAAAAGACTTGTTAGACTTTTAGCGACTGGAAAAGTCAATAAAATTTCAGTATTTAGAGCTTCAAAATTTCTGCACTGGGGCAAATTCACTTAATTGAAAAATAAGTCAAATAAAAGGGAAAAAAATGTAATTAGTTTCCTGAAGGTCAGCAATCCTACATCCATTATCACCTCTGAACAACTCTCAAGGCAATAATTTAATTAAAAAAAAAAAAAACTTTCTCCAGAATACTATATCACTGGTAGTAAAACTACAACCATGCAATCAATATTTCAATACAAGAGGCAAAATAAAGCAGTTGTTTCCAGAAAGCTGGAGTAGTGGTTTGTTTCCACTATGTTTGGACATCTCCAATATAAATACCTCACATATTCAAGGGAAGTTTTTAAATTCAAAAATGATTTCACATAAATGACAATTCTTATGATAATCCTATAGGTTAAGCCAGACAGAGATTATTATTTGTCTGCATTTAAGAAATCACAAACCCAGTAAACATATAAAATACTGTTAGGTTATAGAAATGTAGCACTTAGTTGTCAAAAAAGAAATATTCTTACTGCAAACAACAAAAATGGCCCAAGAGTCCTCCCCCTCCAATTTAGCTATGTCAAATCTACTGATGACTCTGCTAGTAAAAATAAACTTCAAAAATCTCAAATTATTGTAACCGAGGGTTAAGAAGTAGCAAATGACTGTGATTACTGAATCATTATATAGATGTCTTTTCACTTTCCAGTATATTGTAGGATAGTCAAAAGTAAATACCTGAAATTACTGAAAGTTGCTGAACTGGAATCCAGATGCCTTGATCTCCAATAAAGACTGTAAAACTACACATCCTTTATCTTGTGATTATAAAGACCTTGTAACTGACCTTGCCTATAACCCTCTTATGTCATTTTTCAACTTTGGGGTCTTATAATCACTAAACAGCCTTTAATGCTTATTAATGAAGGAACGTGAGCCAGCCCCATCCCAATTATTCACTAGCGTAAACTGCTAAACCTGGATATTACAAAACCATCAGGATTACTGCAGCTGGGGAAGCAGTTTTGGGGCCCTTAGTCCACTGACCCGTTTTTGCTCCGTATCATTATGATAGCCTGAAGCAAAAGTTCCATCTCCCAGTCTCTTTCCAAGTGACACTAACTCTACAAGCATTTTGAATGTGCACACAACCTTGGCGGGCACCCAGCCTGCAGGGCTCTCGGCAGACTCGCCTAGAGCAGAGTCTGACTCAGAGTGGTCGCGGGAGAATCTGGGGGACACAGCGTGGCGCGAGACGGGCTTGGGGCGCGCAGCAAAAGACTTCTTCCAAGCTGGAGAAGGAGTTAGAGGAGTCAGGCGGGAGAAAGGTGCGAAGAAGCGGGGTGTGGGGAGCCAGACCCCGAGCCTCAGGTCTGAGCAGTCGCCGCTCAGCCGTGGGGTGGCTCCGCCTCCCGACCCCGTGGCCAGGCCCCTCCACTCCCAGGCACGGCGGGTGGACTCCCAGCGCCCCAGCCCTAAGAAGGAGCAACCCCAGGGGATCGGTCAGGGCCCTAGGGGCGGATACCCACCTGGCCGCGCCCCTCCGAGGACTGGGCCCAGCAGGCCAAACCACAGAAGCCACTGCAAGCGGAGGGTCCCAAAGGGCGAGTCCACGCCGGACCCCATCTCGGCAGATTCCGCGGGTTCCACTCAACACTCGGTGGCCTCCGCCTCCTCCATCACTTTCCAACCTTACGGGCGCCTCGGGGGCGAGCACGCTCGCGGCCCTGACGAGCCGGGCTCCAGGTCCGAGCTCGCTCCCGACCTGGCGCTCGCGGCGCTGACGTAAGGAAAAGCCCAATCCCCGGCGGGAGAATGGGGCTTCTAAACTGGCCGCTCAAACCCGCACCAGGCGGCCCCGCCCACTCGCCGCCCGCCCCGCCTTCTCAGGCGGCGATTTGGAGGAAGAACTCCCAGCACGGCGAGAAGAGAAGCGGAAGCGGAGCGGGGCCCCGCCCGCCCGCCCAGCCTTTTCTGGTTGGTTGACGGGCGCGAGGCGGAGCGTAGAGCTGCGTGCCTATTGGCTGTTTAGCGGCAAGGGGCGGGGCCGCGCGGAGAGACTTGGGTCGGCCGCGCCGGCCTGGGCTTCTGGTTGAGGCCCGGTGTCTGCCAGTGGGCCCAGGAAGATGGTGCTGGGGGGTTGCCCGGTGAGTTACTTACTTCTGTGCGGCCAGGCGGCTTTGCTGCTGGGGAATCTCCTTCTGCTGCATTGTGTCTCTCGGAGCCACTCGCACAATGCTACTGCCGAGCCGGAGCTCACATCCTCTGGCACCGCCCACCCGGAGGGCTCCGCCGGCGCTCCGAGCTGGGAATATGGCGACCCCCACTCTCCAGTCATCCTTTGCTCTTACCTGTAAGCTACCCAGTCGTCGAGGCGGGTGGAGATGGAGATGGGTCCAGGGATCTGTGGGTGTTGCGGGGAGGGGAGAAGGCTGTTTTTTTGTTTTTGTTTTTGTTTTTTTAAATCAGATCCTCTCCACTTGAGGACCTGATAGTCAACACGCGAGGGGGTAAATGTCATGACAGGCTTTTTTCACTCCTCTCACCCATGCAGGGAAAGCCTTGTGTGTCGATGGCAGATCCTTTGGGATCCGAGAGAGAGGGACTAGAAAGGCATCATATAACCTCTGGAAGAAGGGTACAAGGTTGTGCCTCTTCTGCCCTGCTCCCTTTAGTCAAAGGAGAATCCATCGAGTGTTAGCCAATTAGGTGCCGCTGAGTGAAACACAATGGAGTAAATGACTCTTCCCTGCCTATAAGGCACTTTCAGCAATATCCTTACTCTTGCAAAACGAAGCCATTCATTAACATCTCCTTTTGATCAAATAAAAAAAAAAAAAGTTTGAGAAATGCAGAGAGAACTGAGAGTCCGATGGCTTACATTTTGTCCCCGTACTCTTGTGGTTGGTTGTCTAGGGAAGGGATGAAGCCATGGCAGAACCCAGTACTTGAAGATGAACATGGTGGAGGGAGGTAAAAGTAGAATCT
Organism: Cabassous unicinctus; assembly: GCA_029593785.1. Classification (NCBI taxonomy): domain Eukaryota; kingdom Metazoa; phylum Chordata; class Mammalia; order Cingulata; family Chlamyphoridae; genus Cabassous; species Cabassous unicinctus. Next base: position 6,173 of record JAQZBX010051696.1, on the reverse strand, counting down.
TTGTATACTTAGGACCAGAAACATCCCCAATGTTCAATAAAGGGTCATGTGCTTCGGTCTAATTGGCATCACTTCTAGGCTGGGAAAAGAGTCTACAGAATGAAATGGAGCCCCAGAAAACATGAACAAATGTTTCTTGCCCGTTTTGGTTATGTGCATGTAAACCAGGGGTTCTTAACCTTTTTTGTTCCATGGACCCCTTTGCCAGTCAGGTGAAAACCACAGACCCCTTACTAAGTCCACACTATACTGTGTATTATTTAATAAATATATCACACCCACACCAACCCATCCCCCTAAGAATGTTTTTTTGAATTTCAATTCAAGCTCACAAACCCCTTGTTAAGAACCCCTGATATAAACATCAGTTTGCAAAGACATTTTGATGATGGTGACCTTACTCTTGATTTACAGACCTGATGAATTTATAGAATGTGAAGACCCAGTGGATCACGTTGGAAATGCGACTGCATCCCAGGAGCTTGGTTATGGTTGTCTCAAGGTTGGTTTAAAACTTTTATAAGCAGGGAAGCGGATGTGGCTCAATCGATAGGGCTCCCGTTTACCATATGGGAGGCCCCGGGTTTGCTTCCCGGGGCCTCCTTGTGAGGGCGGGCCGGCCGGCTGTGGCGCGGTGGGCTGATGCAGCAAGACCTCGCAGCAAGGGGGAGATAAGCAGACACACAAAAAAAAACACACAGCAAACACAAGCAGCAAGGGGGGGATAAATAAATAAATAAATCTTTTAAAAATAAAAAAAATAAAAAAACTTTTATAAGCAAATTCTTCTATAGGGAAATAATACTCGTTAAATGCCATTAAAGTATAAGGGGTACAAAGTTACTTTTTTGTAGAATTCAACAGAATGACTGTTACTAGACATTTCCAGCATGGCCAGTGTCAATGGCCAAACAAGACATTTGGTTTCCTCAGGAAGGAGCAATCTTTGTGCCAAAACTGCCCAGGTGCAAGGATCAACCTGTCTTTAGTTCGTTTGGCCACTGAGATTTCTGGCTAAAATGTCACCCTGGCTATCCTTCAAGGTATACACTTTCCTAAGAGAGCAAAAGTTTCTAAAACTGATGATGGATTGGGTGGTAACTTTATTACATAAGAATTGGCAGCAAAAAATGGTTCCACCGTGTCCTTAGGAAAAAATTGGGTCTATTAGTATGTCTCTTTTTAGGACTTTAAAGCGTTCCAGGGAAAGCCTTTGGTGACAATGACCTCATGGAATGGAAAGAAGCCATTTATTCTAATTAGTAACATCACTAAAGTTGGGTGTACTCTTCCAAGTAGTTCTCCCAAACTCCAATGGAGTTCATGTGCTTCCTCCCAGTTCCCCCACCCCCACCCCACCCCACAGAAGCTCACCATTATGCTGTATTATGCTGCATAATGTAAGTCAAGACTAATCAGGAGTCACAGAATTATGGGAAAGCATTTTTTGTACTAAATTAGACACAGTATAAACCTGACAGTAATAAGACCAAAAAGGCATATTTTCAATACAGTTAAGTTTTATCTACTGATAACTTGATAACAGTTCGAATTAACATTGTGTAGAGATCGTTTATTTGACTATATTAATTAGAAACTAGATTTATCTTGTTGAGGCACCCTAAGAAGGTCAATGTATGCTTTCTCTCACCTCACTCAGAAGTCCTGGAGGCCTGGCAGACATTTGAGTCTCAGGGGCAGGGGCAAGGAGTAAGCATCCTTACTTCCCTTGGAGGCTCTCCCCTCCCTTTGATTACACCCCAACTCAGATAGTAATAAAGCACTTAATACGGCGTCAGAAGAAAATGTACAGCTATGCCTTCTCTTCTCGTATTCAGTTAAGCAAAGGTTAGGAAGACCTGTCCTAAAAGTTTTGCCCAAATTTAAATTTATACTACAGATGTACTACAGCTGTCTGATAATCACACATTCATGAGTCTAAATAAAATCCTGAATCAGATAATATCCTGATTCTTTCCTAATTCTATTAATTCATAATGTATGTAAAACAGATTTCTAATCCCAAATGCTCAGTAGTGTGCTCTTTTCCCAGTAAGTGTAGGATAAGAAAGCATTTTGTCTATCTATTCGAAATGCCATTTAACGAAATTGTGAATTTTTTTGTTTGTTTTTAACTGTATTATTGAAAAACCCAGTCATAAAGGAGGGGGTAAAAAGAGTTTATTTAAAACAGTCAAAATAAAATAAAATAAAATAAAACAGTCTACATTTAGGATGTACTAATCTAAATTCACTTCACTAAATCCCCTGCTCTTGAGCACTGCCTTATCCCAGCTTTGTCACAATGATTATAGTTCTGAGGCAGTTTTTCTTAATGAGTTTAAAGATGCATTTTGCTTTGGGTGTTTTCTGATTGTTATTCACAGTTTGGTGGGCAGGCCTACGGTGATGTGGAGCACACTTCAGTCCAGTGCCGGGCCCTGGATGGAATAGAGTGTGCCAGCCCTAGGATCTTCCTACGAGAAAATAAACCTTGTATTAAGTAAGTGTTACTTTGAAGGGGGTAGTAGATACTTGGAAAGAGTTGGAGCCATCTTCCTTGTCATTTCTTATTCTGACTTTTTCTTTCCCTTTAAGTGTTAAAGGATGAACATGATTTCCACTGGGCATAATCCATTGACAGGGGTAAGGCGGTTACAGTAGAGAGGGCACTGGACTTGAGACCCAAAGTCGTGAGTTCTAAATGTCTCTTTGACTAACAAAGTGCCTCTGGGCACTGAGTCTGTGTCCCCTCATCTACAAATGAAGGTGTTGGAGCAGATTATCTAGCTCTAAAATTTCCTCAATAGGCATAAATCCTGTGAAAATAGCCTTTGGATTTCAAAGCTAAAGGTTTTATTATGAAAAATGGGGGCTTCTCTTCCCACTGAAAATCAATTTATCTTAAAGGATTAGGGTCATTTCTGTAAGTTCTGCTTTGAAAGCACAGATTTACTTAGGACAATGTTTAGTGATGTTATTAGAGCAACTGCAGTTGAGTGTCATCACAATGTGTAAAGACAAAGATCCTTCTAAAGAAGTTCCCACTTTTAGTTGCTAACATTACAAAACAGCAGGAAAGGTGTATGGAGATGAAGTGTTCATTGAAGGAGAGCCAGCACTTGCTTAACTACCTTCAGAAGAAGCCGCCTGAGCCTCAGGATTGGAGCCTGTATTGGGGGGGAGTAAAGACTAGGATGCCTGCTGTGAAAATGCACTTGAGAATTTCTTGTCCAGCCCAATTCTGCAATAGTCAGTATCTGTTCTAATTATAGGCCCTCCATATTTTAGCAGGTAACTCTTTCAAGACCCTAGACCAGCTAAAGTTATTATGTTTATTTACTATGAGGCATGTGGGGATAAAAGGCCACAGAAAGGCTGCTGTACCATCTTCTCCCTTACGTTGAATTTTGCTTCATCTTCAATTGTTTTACTTTTCATGTGGTAAAGTATCTTTTCATTCCTTTTGCCTAGGTATACCGGACACTACTTCATAACCACTTTACTCTACTCTTTCTTCTTGGGATGTTTTGGAGTAGATCGTTTCTGTCTGGGACACACTGGCACAGCAGTAGGGAAGCTGTTGACACTTGGAGGACTTGGAATTTGGTGGTTTGTTGACCTTATTTTGCTCATTACTGGTGGACTGATGCCAAGTGATGGCAGCAACTGGTGTACTGTTTACTAAAAAGAGATGCTGTTATGGCTCAAGGAGGCAAGTGGAAGCACTGTCTTCTAAATTCATCTCAACATGCCCAAAACTCTTCTTTCATATCGGACCTGATCATTACTTTTCCCTCTTCAGAGGAATGGGTTTGGTTGGGAAGGCTTCTTTGGACTTTGGATTTTCAACCCAAATTTTACCTTGCAGATTAGAAATGACAAACAGTGTTGTGAGAATCAAATTTCTACCTTCCTCGTGTACAAGATATAAAGGATAGTCACTAAATTATAAGCTACAGAAGGATTTCCATACTCATTCTTTCTTTATATTGCTGTATCTTCAGCCCTTTGGCGCTAGTAGACCCAACAGGAGGAGCAAATTAAAAGTTTTTAGCCAGGTGTTTTTTGTGACCCTGAGTCTTCATGCAAAGGAAATCTGAAACTGAGCCGATGACAATCTTCAGGAACAGTAGAAATGGCCATGCATCTTAATACGCACTGAAATTCCTTCTGAATTTACACTGCAGAATAAATGTTGCCAACCTAGAAAACTGTATGAGTATTTTCAGCAGGTAAAGTGAAACTCAAAGTTTGTTTTGCTGAAAACTAGACATTTGAAACAAACTACACTATCATTAATCTTTTTTTTTTTGTCACCATTATTATGCTTCAGAGGCAGTATAGGCAGTATGAAAATTTGTACATTCCAATTATGTTTTGAAAGTCAACAGTATTAAATATATGCCTGAATTGAGCTACTCCTTTTGGCCGAATTTTCCTATCTAAAAATTAGATTTCATAGAAGTAACCATAAAACTAATCTTCACTAGGGTTGAATACCAGGGAAGAATTAGAATGTGATTTATGGGGGCAAAGAGAAACTGAGCATATTCTTTTAAAATAAGCATAGTACCAAAAACTCTTACTGTGGGCTACAGCAGTCAGTCATGGGGAAAGAGATATTAGCCAAGCTTTTGCATTCCCAAGTTGCTATGAATAAAAGTAAATGTTCCGAAATATAACTGGTTTTGAAAACAAGGTTCCCATTCTTTACAGTCGTAAGCTGAAAAGAACTGTCAAACATAAAATAAAAGGTGGATTTTGTGGACAAGTCACACTGCTATTTGGGATAACTTGCAAATTATAGAAACAATCAATGTAGAACTCCTCAAAGAAGATACTTGAGTCTCATAATAATTGGCTTAAAGACCAAGAATCATGTTTAAATCATTTCCCTGTATACAGCTTTATCATTTTATAGCAGCTTTCCTAACATTTTCAGCTTTCTTATACCTGGTTAATGTGATCTTTATTCTTGTATTATTAAATGGTAGCAATTGTGTAAAACATTAAAAGTTCTGCACCATTTTGGCCTGAACCTTGCTTATAACAATAATTGGTAGATTCTGATTCATAATGTCTATACTCTAATTGTTATGGGTCATGAAGAACTTGGACCCTCTCCCCAGAAGATGCACTTATACATAAAATTTTACATAGAATTTTAGGGGTGGAGGATGCCATATTAAAAAAAATTATAAACCTCACCTCTAAGGGGAGTCTGAAAAACAAAACTTAAAATAAAAATCTTACTCAAAATAAGACGTTACTTCCTGCCTCTCGCACTTTTTTTAAATCTCCTAAAGGGTATTCACAAACCTCATTAAAGCTGTTTTATTTGGAAAAAAAAAAAAAGACTGGCAGATTTGAGACTTGAAATCATTAATGCTGCCAAGAAGAAGAGCTTGAGGAAAAAAAGCTAGAAATCTGTTGCTTAAGGAAGAAGCTATTTTATAGAAGTGCTATTCATAGTCAGAAAAGTTGTGAGTTTCCACTGCCAGAGTGATAATGGAGAATCATTAATAATATTCTTGTGTGACAATCCACAATTGTCAGTTTCAGTTCAACCTCTAAAAAATTCCTATCCTCTACATCCAAAAACTTGGGCCAAAGGTGACATAACCTGGAAAACTGATTTGAGTAAAGGAGTATTATTTAAAATTTTAATTCCTTTGCACTGTGGATTCCAGTTATTTCTTAGTATTTGTTATGTAGATCTATTTGTGTGTATGTGTGTGTTCTATCCAGTTTGTGGCCATAGAGGAATTTTAAAACACTAGTGTCCCTCTGTCCAGATTAAATTAGAAACTACCTATTTTTCAGCTGTTTCCTATCTGTGGTAGTTTGAGATTATTTATGAATTCCAAAAAGAGAGCTTATAATTATAAACTGGTCTGTTCCTCTGGGCATGATACCCTTTGTATTAGATTCAGCTGAGATACCTTTGATTGAATTATGTTAAGATTAGGGCTTTGATTCTACCACATCATTAGAGCAACTCGGTTTGAGTCCCTGCCCCCTTTGTGGGTTATATAAATGAACATTCAATCAAGGAGACACACAGAAGAAGATACACAGAGGAAGAGAGACAGTTCCAGAAACACGACAGAGGCCCAGGGGAGAGAGAGGAGCCATTCACCTGATAGTTTACAGCTGACCTTGTGAAGAGA
>JAQZBX010051695.1:0-19310 GCA_029593785.1 Cabassous unicinctus | reverse complement strand
TGGAGGCACGAAGGCAGTAGGACACGTATTTAAAGTGCTGAAAGAAACAATTGCCAACCAAGAATTTTCTATCTGGTGAGACTGTCTCAAAAATGACCATAATTTCAATAATGAGGGAGCGATTAAGACATTCCCAGACAAACAAAAGCAGAGGGAGTTTGTCACCACTAGATCTGCCCTACAGGCAATACTAAAGGGAGTTCTTCAGACTAAAAAGAAAGAACAATACACAGTAAATTGAAGTGGCATAAAGAAATAAAGACCTCCAGTAAAGGTAACCATATGTATGGTATGTAACTCCACTTTCTACTTCTTACAGGTTCTAAAATGCAAATGTATAAAAATAATGGTTTTGGATTACAGTGTATAAAGATATACTTTATAACAAGTAAAACAAAAAGGTGGGCTGATAGAGGGGTACAGTGTATGGGTATGCTATTAAAGTTAAGTAGGTTTCAAATCAGACATGATTATTATAGATTTAGGATGATTAATGTAGGCCACATGGTAACTACAAAGAAAATATATGAAAAGTATACCCAGAAAGAAATGAGAATAGACTCAAAATGGTACACTATAAAAAGTCAAATAAAAGTGAAAGTATATATTATCAGAAGAATTGAGGGACAAAAAAAGTTATGAGACTTACATAGACCAAAATAGCAAAATGGCAGAGTAAAGTTCTGTATTATCAGTAGTTACTTTAAATGTAAATGGATTAAACTTTCCAGTCAAAAGGCAGAGATTTGCATAATGGATAATGGACCCAACTATAGGCTGTTTATAAGAGAATCACCTTAAATTCAAAGACACAAGTTGGTTGAAAGTTAAAGGATGAAAAAAATATGCTATGCAAATAGGAACAAAAAGAAAGCTAGGGTAGCTATACAAATATCAGATAAAGTAGACATTTAGTCAAAAACTGTTACAAGGGACAAAGAAGGTCAATGTATACCGATAAAGGCGTCAATTCAACAAGAAGACATAACAATTATAAATATATCTACACATAATGGCAGAGCCCCAAAATATATGAAGGAAATATTGACAGATTTGAAGGGAGAAATAGATGATTCTGCATTAACAGTAGGAGACTTCAATAAACTACTTTCAATAATGGATAGAACATTGAGACAGAAGATCAATAAGGAAACAGAAGACTTGAATGATACTCTAAACCAACCTTACAGACATATATAGAACACTTCACCCAACAGCAGCGGAATACACATTCTTCTCTAGTGCACATAGATCATTCTCCAGGATAGACCATAAGTTAGGTCATGAAACAAGTCTCAATAAATTCAAACATATTGAAGTGAGATAATGTATCTTCTCTGACAACAATGGAATGCAGCTAGAATTCAGTAACAGAGGAAGAACTGGAATATTCACAAACATGCGGAAATCAAACACACTCTTTACCAACCAGTGGGTCAAAGTAAAAATTACAAGGAAAATTGGGAATTATCTTCCCAATGAATGAAAATGAAAATACAACATACCAATATTTATGGGATACAGCAAAGGCAGGGCTGTGAGGATATTGGTAGCTTTAAGTGCTTACATTTAAAAAGAAGGAAGATCTGAAGTTGTAGACGTAACCTCACAACTGGAGGGTCTAAAAGAAGAAGAGCAAACTGAACCCAAAGCAAGCAGAAGAAAGGAAATAGCAAAGATTAAAATGGCAATAAATTAAAGATAATAAAAAATAAAATAAACCAAAAGTTAGTTCTTTGAAAAGATCAATGAAAAGGACAAACTTTAGCTAGACTGACAAATAATTAAAGTCAGAAATGAGGGGAGGGACATTACTACCAACCCCACAGAAGTAAAGAGGATTATAAGAGGATACTATGAACAATTGTACACCAATAAATTAGATAGCTAAAATGGGCAAATTCCTAGAAACACACAAAGTGCCTACACTGACTAAAGAAGAAATAGAAGATCTCAACAGACCATTAACATGTAAAGAAATTGAGTCATTCATCAAAAACCTCCCAACAAACAAAAGCTCAGGACCAGATGACTTTACTGGTGAATTTTACCAAACATTCTAAGAAAAATTAACACCAATCTTGCTCAAACTCTCCCCCCAAAAATTGAGGATCAATGAGGAAACAGAAGACTTGAATGATGCTCTGAACCAACTGTAGCTAACAGACATATATAAAACACTTCACCCAACAGCAGCAGAATACACATTCTTCTCTAGTGCACATGGATCATTCTCCAGGATAGACCATATTTTAGGTCACAAAACAGGTCTCAATAAATTATCCTTTCCAACCACAATTGAAGGAAGGTGGGACTCAATAACAGAGAGAGAAATGGAAATTTGACAAATATGTGGAAATTAAACAACATACTTTTTTTTTCCTTTGATTAGGCCAGTAAAAAGAATTTATTTAGGAAATGGGGGAAAGAACAGAACTCGCTGATAAATGGGAGAGAAAGACAGAAATACACACCAAGATTTGGTGTGGGCTCCTCTAGGCAGAGAGAGCGAGCTCTGCCTCATGTGATTACCTTTTAAACTATTCCTCCACATTCTTAGTAATAAGGGGATGGGCCCCAGCTGTTATCGGTTACCCCACCAATGGTGGGACCAATGGTGAGGACTGTAACAACATACTCTTAAACAACCCATGTGTGAAGACACATAGGAAGAGAGAGCTCTGTCATTTTTGGTCCTGCCATGGAAAGAAAAAGGTTCAAACAGCTGAGGCCCTGGGGAGAGATGAACCATTTGCCTGAGAGCTTACAGCTGAACTTGGGAAGAGAGTAAAACAGCCGAGACTGATAGAGGAAGCCCTAAAAGACAAGCCCTATGCCAGCTTGCAGCTGAAATCGGGACGACAGCAGAGCAGCTGATCCTGAAAGAGGAAGCTCAGAGGGGAAAGAGAGACCATGCAGAGATCATCAAAAACTTCCCAACAAATAAAAGCTCAGGTCCAGATGGCTTTACCGAGTCTACCATCTTGCTTCAACACATGGCAGCTGACTTTGGTGAGAAAGCACCTCTTATGGTGCCTTGAATTCGGCTTTTCAAGGCCTTGGAACTGTAACTTTTTACCCCAAATAAATACCCTTTATAAAATTCAACACATTTCTGGTATTTTGCTTTGGCAGCCCTTTGGCAAACTAAAACATGGGCCAAGTCCACTCAATGAGGAAAGAATAGTTTCTTTAACAAATGGTGCTGGGAAGACTGGGTATCCATATGCAAAAGAATGAAGGTAGACCACTTCCTCACAGCATATACAAAAATTAAATAGGTCACAGACCTACATATAAGAACTAAAACAGTAAAATTCCTAGAAGGAAACATGGGGAAGCATCTTCGGGACCTTGAATTAGGGAATGGTTTTTTTAGACTTAACACCAAAAGCACTAGTAACAAAAGAAAAGAAAAGATAGATAAATGGGACATCATCCAAATGTAACACTTGTGCATCAAAGAACTTCATCATGAAAAAAATAAAAAGACAACCTACAGAATGGGAGAGATATTTGGAATCAACATATCTCATAAGGGTTTAATATAAGAACATATAAAGAAATTCTACAAATCAGCAGGAAAAAGACAAACAACCCAATTACACAATGGGTAAAAGACTTGAATAGACAATTCTCCAAACAAGATATACAAATGGCCAAAAAGCACATGATGATCAACATCATTAGCCATTTGGGAAATACAGATCAAAACCACAATGAGATACCATTTTGCACCTAATAGAGTAGCTACTATTAAAAATATGGAAAATAAGACGTGTTGGTGAGGATGCAGAGAAATAGAAATACTCATTCCTTGTTGTTGTGAATGTAAAATGGTGCAGCCACTGTGAAAGACAGTTTGGCAGTTCTTCAGAATGTTAAATATACAATTATCATATGATCCAGCAATCCCACTTCTAGGTATATACCCAAAAGAATTGCAAGCAGGAACTCGAATATATTTGCACCCAAATGTTCATAACAGCATTATTGACAGTTGCCAAAAGATAGAAGTAACCCAAGTGTCCATCAACAGATGAATGGATAAACAAAATGTGGTATATACATACAGTGGAATATTATTCAGCTGTACAAAGGAATGGTTTTCTGATACAGTGATAACATGGATGAGCCATGAAGACACCATGTTGAGTGAAATAAGGCAGATACAAAAGGACAAATATTGTATGATCTCACTGATCAGAAATAAGGAGAATAATTATATTCACAGAGTCAGAACCTTGAATACAGGTTGCTAGGGCCAGGGCTGGAATGGGAAGTCAATGCTTAATTGGTACAAAGTTTCTTTTTGGGCCAATGGAAAAGTTTAGGTAATGGATGGTGATGATAGTAGCATAACATCGTGAATTTAATGAACACCATTGAATTATGTATTTCAATGCAGTTAAAAGAGGAAAATTTAGGTTGTATATATATTAGGAGAATAAAGATTTTTTTAAAAAATTGGACTGTACAACACAGTGAATGTTAATGTAAACTATGGACTAGAGTCAAAAGTGAATTATAGAGAGCTATGGACTAGAGTGGACTTACTGGTATTCTGCTATAGACATATTGTGATTAAAGCAATGGAAGAAATTGATGTGGAGCCAGTGGCCACTGGAGGCTCTGGGGACAGGGAGAGGGAAAAGCAGTTGTAATACAGGGGCTTTTTCGGAACTTGGGAATTGTCCTGAGTGACATTGCAATGACAGATATAGGCCATTTTACATCAGCATATAACATGCAGAACTGTGTGGAAGAGAGTGTGGTCTACAATGTGAACTATGGTCCATGCTTAATGGCAAAACCCCAGGATGTGTTTATCGATTGCAATTAATGTGCCACACTTATGAAGGATGTTTATGTGGGAGGTTGTGGGAGGTGTGGGAGGTGGGGTGTATGGGAGTCCCTATATTTTTTGTGTAACATTTATGTAATCTAAGTATCTTTTTTTAAAAAAAAAATTTTTTTTAAGAAAAAAGTGAATTATAATAATATTGTTTCATCAGTTTTAACAAAGATATCACACTGATACAGTGTATTAATAAGGAAAACTGTCTGTGAGGGCAGGTATATGGGACCTTCGTATTTTCTGCATGATTTTTCTGAAAACCTACAACTTCTCTAATGAAAATGCTTTTAAAATTAAAACAATTCTAAAAATTTTTTTTTAAATTGAGACATTTGTAAAAGACGTGCTCAGGAGATCCCTTTTCTGTAAGAACAATAGGGCCTAGAAAAAGGTCTTTTAATTTCATAGAAAATAGTTAGCAAAGAATTCATTGGGACCAAATCTTGAAAGCAGAAACCAAAAATTTTAAAGATGAGTTTATTTTATTGTATATGTTTAAGTTATAATTACAACTCTAGAAGAATTTTTAAAATGAAAAATAGAATTTCTTTCTGTTATTTTGTTTGTTTGTTTTAAGGTTTTTTGGTTGTTGAATTTTACCAACAATGTTATGTGAAAATACAGTAAGGTCATTCAGATTTGAATGTCACAGTTTATTAATAAAGAGAGTCATTCTTGCAAAAATATTCAAGAGCTCCATCAATTTTCCCCTAAGGCTTTCTCTTTTTTTTTTTTTTCATTTTAAAAACAATTTATTGAAGTATATCATTCATACATGAACACACATAAACAATAAGTGTATAGTTTAAGTTGTGAACTTACAAAACAAACATGCAAAACATCATACGGGGCTTCTATATGTCACCCCACCACAAGTACCTTGCATTGTTGTGAAATATTTGTAACAGATTATGAAAGAGCATCGTCAAAGTATTCCTACTAACTATAGTCCATATTTATACATTTGGTCTATTTTCCCCCAACCCACACTATTATTTTTTTTGTATATAAACCATATAATTTATCTAAAGTGTACATTCAGTGGTATTTGGTATGATCACCAAGTTGCATATTCATTGCTTCAATCAATTTTAGAGCATTTTCATTGCTAAAAAACAAAACAAAACACTATCATACCCATGTGTTAGTGCTGCTAATTACATATCATATCCTATGATGTACTTTCACCATTTCTATTCATTTCCAAACATTTACAAATAACTTTTTACCAATTCTGCACAGATTAAACCTCAGCTTTCCACTCTCTAACCACACTTTCTCTGGTGACTTGTAGTCCAGCTATTAACCATGAGTTTGCTCATTATATTTAGTTCATAATAGCATAATGATACAATATTTGTCCTTTTGTGTCTGGCTTGCTTCATTCAACATAATGTCGTCCAGGTTCATCCATGTTATCATATGCCTCACAACTTCATTTCTTCTTACAGCTGAATAATATTCCATCATGTGAATACATCAGTTTGTTTATCCATTCATCGGTTGATGGACCCCTGTGTTGTTTCCATCTTTTGGCAATTGTGAATAATGTCACCATGAACATTGGTGTGCAGGTGTCTGTTCGTGTCACTGCTCTCAGTTCTTCTGGGTATATACCTAGTAGCGGTATTGCCAGGTCACATGGTAGATCTGTATCTAACTTCCTTAGGAGCCACCAAACAGACTTCCACAGTGGCCGTACCATTCAGCATTCCCACCAACAATGAATAAGCATTCCTACCTCTCGACATCTTCTCCAACACTTGTAGTTTTCTGTTATGTTAATAGTGGTCATTCTAGTAGGTGTGAAATGACATCTCATTGTAGCTTTGATTGGCATTTCCCTAATAGCCAGTGATGTTGAAAATTTTTTCATGTGTTTTTTCACCAATTGTATTTCTTCTTTAGAAAATGTCTATTCACATCTTTTGCCCACTTTTCAATTGGGTCATTTGTCTTTTTATTGCTGAGTTGAAGGATCTCTTCATATATATCATGGGCATTAGACCCTTGTTGGATGTGTGATTTCCAAATATTTTCTCCAATTAAGTAGGCTGCCTTTTTACCCTCTTCACAAACTCCTTAAGCCTTTCTTGATCTTTTTTTACCCGAATCATTTTCCTTTAAAGCATCCATTATGTCCTTATCCTTGAGTTTCTCTTCTTTGCTTGTGAGCTTGGCTCACATTGCCAGATCCTGCCCCATCTGCTGATGTTCTTGGAATCTGATCCAAGCAGTTCTCCAACATCACCTTCATCAATTTCATGAAATTCTGCATCTTTTTACAAGATCTGTAGTCTCACTTGGTATGCATTTGCCTCATAGTATTTAGTCACAAATAACACCTTAAAACAGCATATGCATTTACAACAGGTAACACTCTTCCTGCTCAAGAAAGACAGTGACCTTCTTGGGTGAGTGGGAAGATGCTTGTGTTTGTAGGCAGGTGTGTCTGATTTTGTAAAGGGCCAGTTTCATAGTCACTGTTGTGTTGTGATGACATTGGCTTCACTGTGTAAGCCTGAGATCTTGAGGATTCCCTGCATGGTACCTAAGAATGTTTTTTCTCTCCTAAAGCATAAATCTGATCCATTTCACCCTTAAACCCCTGCTCCACCTCGGTCCCATGATGGGCTTGCCTTCAGTCATGGGTCCCCAGGTCCAAGCTCAAACACAGCCCCCAGCCCACCCCCCTTAGCTGCCTGACCTCACCAGTCCTCTCTTTTACTTGTGTTTCCCACACTTGGTCCATGCTTTTCGCATCTCCTCCTGGATTGCTCTTCTCCCTTTATCTTCCTGACCAAAGTCTCTTCCTTCCTGACCTCTCCCAAAGGTCTCTTCCTCCAGGAAGTCTTTCCTGCCTACTCCTCCTTCCTGCGGCCACCACAAGCCTGGTCTCCGCAGTGCAGTTTTCCTTGCTGACCACACCTCCCTCCTTCACTAGACTCCTCTTTTTATTCCCAGACCTGAACATAGCATATATATTGAATTAAAATGAAGACAGGGAGAAGAAAAAGTATCTACCTTGTTGGCCCACAGAAGGCTGTAGCAGTTGAGCCTAAAACTGTTTCCTGAGCTCCCAGCAGTCACAACAAGGGTCAATGGTCTGTCTCCACGAGGTGTCAGGGTCAAGGACCAGGGTCCCAAGCCTCTGTGCCCCTCAGAGTCACCTGGAATTTGTTACAGATACAGGTTCCTGGAGATTGACTCTGCTTCAGCTCCTGCGGTGGAGCTCAGGAATACCACGCCCCAGCTGGTGGTGTTACCTGGCTCCAGCAGTGTAGACCCATCAGTGGAGAGTCACCTGGCTTGAGTCCATACCAGCACTGTCAAGTGACTTCATTTAATTGTACCAGTTTCCTATGACTGCTGCAACAAATCACCACAAACTCAGTGGCTTTAAACACCACACAGGTATTCCCTCACAGATCTGGGCAGGGTAGGTCAAAAGTCCAGAACAAGCCTTAGGAGGCTAAGATCAAGGTGTGCAGAGCTGGGTTCCCTCTGGAGGCTCCAGGGGAGAATCTGTTTTTTTGGCTCGGAGCCACCCACTCCAACCTCTGCTTCCTGGCCTTATGGCCTTCTGTCTGATCTCCCTCCCACTTATCAGGCCCACCTGGGTAATTCAGGGTACTCTCCCATCTCAAGATCTCCTTGTTTCCCCTTAGCTTAATCACACCTACAAAGTTCCTTTTGCCATAGAAGGCAAACTTCAAAGGTTCAAGGAATTAGGGTGTGGATCTCTCTTTTGGGGGTTGGGGTGCGATATTCTTCTGCACACCACATTAATCCTTACAACAATTAGCTGAGATGGGTACAGTTATCTGTGCTTTACAGGCAAGGGGACAAGGAGGGGAACTGTGGTGATGTGACACTGTATAGACCCCAGAAAAAACATGTCCTTCAGTCTAATCCATTCCCCATTGTAAGTAGGACCTTTTGATGAGGTTACTTCAGTTAAGGTGTGGCCCAACTCATTTAAGATGGGTTTTAATCCTATTACTGGAGTCCTTTATAAGCAGAGTGAGATTCAGACAAAGAGAAGGCCAGAAGGAGACTGCCAGAAGCTGAAATTCATCAGAACGCAGAAGAGAAGGAAGAGGCCAGGAGAGGCCCCCTATGTGCAATCCATGTGACAGGAAAGCCAAGAATGCCACAGTCGTCTGGAAGAAAGCATTGCCTTGATGATGCCTTGATTTGGACTTTCTCCTAGCCTCAGAACTGTGAGCTAAAAAAATTCCCATTAGTTAAGCTAACCCATTGCATTGGTATTTGCTTGAGCCGCCCAGGACACTGAAACAGGAACTGACTTGTCTGAAATCACACAGCTGGTAAGGAGCAAGGCTGGGGCTTGCACCCAGGATTTCTGACTCCAAATCCCATGGTGTCAACACCCCAGCCCAGCTGCATCCCTGGGACCATGCTCAGACTCACCTTTGTTCTAAGAGCTAGACTTGGCCTTGAAGCCCCTCTCACTGTGGGGCCCGGAGTGAGTATGCTCCCATCTCCCAATGCCCCTTCGATCCCACCTCAGCACAGAGTTCATGCCCCACAACTACCCTAACAGGCCAAAAAAGGGTTAAGATTGGCCCCGATGCACAAAGGGGTCAGAGGCAAGAGGGAAGTGACCTGGATGGAGCACCACTGTCTTAGTCTGCAAGGTTGTTGAAATGCAATATGCCAGAAATGGGTTGGCTTTTACAACGGGGATTTATTAGTTTACAAGCTTACAGTTCTGAGGCTGCGAAAATGTCCAAATCAAGGCACTATCAAGGTGATGCTTTCTTCCTGAAGACTGGTTGCTGGTGATCCTGGACTCCTCTGTCACTTGGCAAGGCACATGGCAGCATCTGCTGGTCTCTCCCTTCTCTTCCAGGTTTTGTTGCTTTCAGCTTCTGGCTTCCATGGCTTTCCCTCTCAGCTTCTGTGGCTTTCTCTGTCTCTCCAGCTGTGTTCATCCTGTTTATAAAGGACTCCAGTAAGAGGATTAAGACCCACCCTGGGTCATGCCTTAATTAAAGTAACCTCATCAGAAGGCCCTTAATTGAAGTAACCTAATCAAAACATCCCACCCACAATAGGTTCATACCCACAGGAATGGATTTGCTTTAAGAACATGATTTTCCTGGGGTCCATATAGTTTCCAACCATCAAAACCGCCCTTCTTCCAGGCACTTTCATGGGTGCCACCTTATCTAATTCTTCAAACCAGCCCTGGAATGTCAGTATTGTCAGCTCCATTTTACAGATGAGTAAACTGAGGCTCAAATATATTAATTTTTTAGAATATTTTATTTTCAAATAATTTTAAATGAGTAGGGCAGTTGCAAAAATAATACAAACCCTAAACAGAGAACTCCAACATACTTCCCCACCCTCAGCAACCCAGATCCACCAATTTTAACATTTTGCCACATTTGCTGTATCATTCTGTCTATCTAGCCATCTATCTATCTTTCTATTCCCTATCATCTATCTATCTATATCTATCTATATCTATCTATCTATCTATCTAATCTATCTATCTCTATCAATCTATGTATCATCTATCAATCCACCTATCATCTATCAATTCATCCATCATCTATCTCTCTACCTATAAATCCATTTCCTGAGTGTACTTGTATACATCATGCTCCTTGAACATTTATTACTGTCATGCACATTTCCTAAGAACAAGGATATTCACTTATGTAACCATCAGAGATATTAGTTGACCTGCCCAGGGTTTGTGTTCTGGAAATAGTCAAGCTAGGGTTTGAACTCAGGCCTGCCAGGCTCCAGACCTGGGCCCTTCGTGGCCCCGCCAGCCTGGTCATGCTATGGCTGAAGCTCCACACTTCCCTTGATGGGCACCGCAGCTGCAGCCTGGCACAGGGCCGGTGGGTACAGCTGACTGTGACCTCTGGAGTAGGCCATGTCCCAGAGCCTCCACCCTTACAACAGGTGGCCTTTGGGGTGACATCTTGGACAGTCACTCAGTGGACACCAGGAAAGCCCCAGATACTCAGCTGTCCCATTCCTTTGAAGTCCATGCCAGGCAGATCTGGGCAGAGCCCAATGTCCTGGCTGGAGAGTGGAGAGAGCCTCAGGGAGGAGTGCCGTGGCCTGGACCTCGGGCTCTGAGAACCGGATGCAGCTTAACACAACTTCAGTTTAACTAATCCTCCCCAGCCTTCATCTGAGACCCAGGGCTTTGTAATTCCAGCCCAGCTGCTGACCAGCTTGTAACTTCAGGGAGTCACTTCATCTCTCCGGGCCTCGGTTTCCCCATTTGTAGCATGAGTGGATTAGGCTGCCAAGAGTGCCCTCTCCCTGTCAGGATGGGTGCAGGCAATGTTGAACTGAATTATATATTTGAATGTGGGGAAATTTTAGGGTGTATATATGTTACTAGAATAAAAATTAATTTAAAAAAATCCATAGGACTATACAACACAAAGAGTGAACCCTATTAACCATGGACTATAGTTAATAAATAGTACAGTTATAAAAATGTACCACACCAATGCAAGTATTCGTAATAGGGTGGTATATGGGAACCCTGTATTGTATGCATGATTTTTCTGTAAACCCTCAACTTCTCTAATAAAAAAAAAAGTGTTTTTAATGTGTGCCAGAATTGGGGAGCTTGCAAAGAGCAATGCTAGTTGAGCCTTCTTTCCTGCTTCTCCAAAACTGTGACTCTTCAGGCCACATGGATCTTTGAACAGCACGGGACACCACGTTTTGGCCAGAATGCAATGGCTTTTGAAGTGAATTAATTTCTTGGAGCAAAATAGTAACCAGTCCTATAAATACAGATTTACTGCTCGGAGCTCTTTGGGAGGGTTGTGGAAACCTGCCTCAACATTCCTGGGATGGGGGCGGGGGGCAGGGAAAACGCCAGCACAGCACAGAGCCAATTCCCCATTGTCTTAGCCACGGGGCTGCCGATGTAATATACCAAAAATGCTTTGGCTTTTATAACGGGAATTTTATTAGTGGAAAATCTTACAGTTCCAAGGCCATGAAATGTCCAAATCAAAGCATCATCAGAGATGCTTTCTCACCAAAGTCAGCTACTGGTGATCCTGGGATCCTGCCACATGGTGAAGATGGCAGCCGATCTTTATTGAGGTCCCTGCCTTCCCCTCCAGGCTCACCGTCTTCGAGTTCAGCTGTGGGTGATCAGGATTAGGGTTTGTCTCTTTCTGGCCTCCCCTCTGCCTCGATTGCTCTGCTTTCTCCTGGAGCTCAGCTGTGGGGTATCAGGCATATGGCTTGTCTCTAGCCTTGAGCTGCTCCATGGGCCCTGCCTCTTGGGGCTTCCTGCTTCAGCTTCAGCTGCTAGTGGTACTTGAGTCCTCTCTCACATGGTAGGGTCAAAATAGCAGCAGTCTTTCTGTCTCCTCTGTCTCCATTTATATCTGCTCTAGTAAGAAGGCGAAGACTCAAACTGGGTTATTCCTCACTGACATAGTCCAATCAAAATCAACCTAATCAAACAATCTAATCAAGGTCCCTTAACTGAATCTAATGCAATCAAAGGGTCTCACACCCCTTTTCTGGGATTCACAAAATTCAAACTGTTACACTTCTATAGCCTAGTGAGTATAGACTCCTCTAGATATGGGTGGTTCTGAGTTGAGGGCTCATGGTTGATTCAATAAGCATTTAGCAGGCACCCTTCTCTGCTAGGTCCTAGGCTAGGCATCAGGTGTGGCTGAATCCTGCACAGGCCCTGCTCTTCCAAAGCTCCAAGCCTCCAGGGCATGTGGACATGAGCAGATAATTACCATTCAACTCTGCCTGTGTCACAACCGCAGCCCTCCTGCTGCCTCTCTGTCTTGGTTTCCTGTGAGCACTGTGACAAAGTACCACAAACTGGATGGCTTCGAACAATAGTAATTTATTGTTCTGGAAGATAGGAGTCCAAAATCAAAGTGTCAGCAGGATTATGCTCCCTCTGAAACCTCTAGGGGGGAGAGATTCCTTCTAGCTGGGGTTGACCAGCAGTCCTTGATGTTTCTTGTCTTGTAGCTGCATCATTCCAATCTGTGTCTGTCATCACTTGGCCTTCTTCTCTTGTCTGTCTCTGTGTTCAGATTTCTTCTTCTGATAAGGACACCAGTCATACTGGACAAAGGGATGACCTTACTCCACTTGGGCCTCATCTTAGCTAATTCTATCTTCAAAGACCCTATTTCCAAATAAGGTCACATCTGCAGGACCAGGTCTTAGGACTTAGGCATATCTTTTGGGAGACACAATTCAACCTGTAACACTATCCTAGCCCACTTACCCTCAGGCAGGTCCAGCCTCATTCCAAGAGTTGATAGTGTGTCCCTCCCCGCCCCAAGCACTTGCTGCCTTGAAACAAAGAGGTTATGGCCTGTCCTTCGTTCCTGATGGACTGTGGCAGGCAGAGTGGTGGGTTGTCCCCACTCCTCCCCCTTCCCCCTCCCCCATGAACAGGGTTGAAAAGAAAGTTTCTTGATTGATGTTTTTTATCACTTCCTTTCCCCATGCCTGTGCACTGGTCCCACATCAACTGATTGGTGCCAGAGATATCTTTGGAGCCAAAAGTTTTATGCACATTCAATGAATCAGTTGACTCAACAGGAATGCATGGTTTGGAGCTGGACCACCCAAGTGCAAGCTGCTTTTCTGTCATGTACTCTTTGAGGATCCTTTAGCCTCTCGACCTCTCTGAACCTCTGTTTCCTCTCTGCCAGATGCAGATACCTCCACAGGTGATTTGGAGCGTCAAATGAGATCATGGATGGTAAAGCACTTGAAAAGATTCTGTGCAGTGTGAGGGACTGTACAATAGTATTGTTCTCAGACTCCTGAAGGGTTGCTGTTGGGTGTTGGGTCCAGAAATTGCTGACACACTCTTAATTTTCACCCTTTTTTTTTTTTCTTTTTTTTACTTGGATCCGTCATTGGGTCTTGACCCTCCTGGGGCCTCCCTCATCTTCTACTGGACCATCAACCTTCAGGTAAGAATGTGGCTATTTCATGGGAGGGGCTTCCCTAATACCTTTCCAAGGGGGGTATAAAAAACCAATGTGGCCAATTTACTTCCTGAGAGCCACTTTTTTTTTTTCTTTTGAATTTTATTATGGCAACATTTACATGACATAAAATTTGCCATTTTAACCATTTCTAAGTGTACGATTCAGTGGCATTAATTACATTCACAATGTTCTGCAACCATCACCAAAACTTTTTCATCACCGCAAACAGAAACTGTACTCACGAAGCCATAACTCCCCTTTTCCCCTTTACCAGGCTCCTGGTAACGTCTAATCTGCACTGTGTCTCTATACCTTTGCCTATTGTGGACAATTTATAAAAATGGAATCATACGATATGTGGCCTTTTGTGTCTGGCTTATTGCACCCAGCATAAAGTTTCCTAGGTTCATCCATGTTGTTGCATGTGTCAAAACTTCATTCCTTCTTATGGCTGAAAAATATTCCATGAAGAAATGACATTTTGTTTGTCCATTCCTCTCTTAATGGACACTTGGGTGGTTTCCACCTTTTGGCTATTGTCAAAAATACTGCTATTATGGTACAAGTATCTGTTGGAGCCCCTGTCTTCAGATCTACCTAGAAGGAGAACTGCCTGATCATATGGTTGTTATATGTTTAGCGTTTTGAGGAACCGCCAAACTGTTTTCCACAGCAGTTACACCATTTTACTTTCCCACCAGCAACGCACAGGGGTTCCTATTTCTCCATATCCCTGCCAACACTTGTTATTTTCTGGCTTTGTGTTTGTTTTTATTATAGCCGTCCTAGTGGATATGAAGTGGTAGCTCATTGTGGTCTTGATTTGCATTCTGGGAACCTTAGGCTGAGGGTGGTAGCAGGTTAGAGAGCAGAGGAAGCTGAGGCCACCCAGCCCGCAGCCAGCCCAAGAGAGACTGGAGCCCTGCTTCATGAGGTGTGTATCTAGGAGAGAGGTGCTGCCAATGCGGGGTCCTGGGTTTGCCCCCATGTGGTCCGGTTCCATTCACTCCTGCTAATCCTCAACCAGCATATTTCTTGACCATTGCTCCATGCACCTGATTTTAAACCTTGACTTCTGAGTTCAGACATCTAGATTTGGAGCATGCCAAGGCCACACTACATTGGGCTTCAGTTTACCAAATTGATATTGAGAAAGAAGCTCTCCTGACACCATATGATTTTTCCAAAGCTTGCTCATACAGGGCAGGAAACTTTTTAAAAATTGTTTAGGGGAGCATATGTGGCTCAAGCAGTTGAGTGCCCAGCTACCACATGGGAGATCCCTGGTGCCTCCTGAAAAAAACAAAAAACATACAACAAGCAAAACAAACGAAAAAGCCAATTCAGGGGAGCCAATGTGGCTCAGTGGTTGAGTGCCGGCTTCCCACATGCGAGGTCCCATGTTCAATCCCCAGCCCCCTATGCTTAAAAAAATATATATATATAGTTTAGGCTTGGACTGGCCTTTGTGAAATAAATGAGGAGAAGCCACATGAGCCAACTAAAAATCTCAGCCTCCGACTCCCATGCAAATGGCAGATCTCTGTGGGAGACACACACCTCTGTTTAGCAGTTGTCCTCGTATTGCCTGAGTGATCTGGTTCTAGGAACAGGTGGTCCTGCAGAGTCCTGCTGCTGTGACCTGTGGTCTGAAATCCTGTAGCCTTATATCGCAGTAAGAAGGCAAGTAACTTGTAGTTTCTGTGTATTCATGCTTCTGCCTGTATTAAAAATTGCTCTGTCCTGCCAACTATGACAATTCACTGGGGTTTCTGCTGAGGGCATGGACCAATGCACAGTCCTCTTTTACAAGTTGTGTCCCATAGATGCCATTTCTTCAACATTTTTGAAACACGGTGTAATTGCAATGTATACATTGTTGAAATATATTCTGAGGGAAGCGGGTGTGGCTCAATCGATAGAGCTCCCGTTTACCATATGGGAGGCCCCGGGTTCGCTTCCCGGGGCCTCCTTGTGAGGGCAGGCTGGCCCGCGCGGTGCAGTGGGCTGATGCAGCAAGACCTCACAGCAAGGGAGAGATAAGCAGACACAGAAAAAACACAGCAAATGGACACAGCAAACACAAGCAGCAAGGGGGGGATAAATAAATAAATAAATAAATCTTAAAAAAGAAATATATTCTGAGACTCCTACGGGGAGATTTTGCTGCCATGGGAATGCTGATCCAGCCATTCAGATGAGATTTTTTATATTATTATTATTATTTTTTGTAATAGCCTTATCAGGATATAATGTACATATGCAATTTTAATTTTTTAACAGCATCATTGAGATATAATTCACATAACATATGACTCATCCATTTAAAGTGTGCAGTTCAATGAATTTTTTGTTTTTCATGGAATTGCACATCCATCACTTCAGTCAATTTTAGAACATTTTCATCATCCCAAAAGAAGCCCCATACTCTTTAACTGTCATCCTTTATCCTCCCCACCATGCTGCCTCAGTCATTGGCAACTACTGAGTCTATAGAGTTGCCTGTTAGGAAGATTTCACATAAATGGAATTGTTCAATATGTGGTCCCTTGTTACTGGCTTCTTTCATTCAGTATAATGTTTCCAAAGTTCATCCATGTTGTAGCATATATCAGAACTTCACTCTTTTCATGATTGGATATTACTCCATTGTATGGATGTACCACATTTTGTTTATCCATTGATCAACTGATGGATATTAGGGTTGTTTCCACCTTTTGGCTGCTATGAATAGTGCTGCTTTGGACCACTTGTGTACAGGTTTTTGCGTGTACAATGCTTTTATTTCTCTTGGGTACTGATTTAATTTCCTCATTGCTAAAGGAAATACCATGCAGCCAATGGGCTTAAACAATGGGAATTTGATGGCTCACGGTTTTTAAGGCTGGGAAAAAGTCCAGATGAAGGCATCATCAAAGCAATGTTTCCTTCCCAAAGACTGGCATTCTGGGGCTGGCTGCCAGTGATCCTTGGTCTTCGGCACCTCTGTCACATGGCAATGCACATGGAAGCCTCTCCTGGCCTCTCCCTTCTTTTTCAAGTTCCACTGATGTTCAGCTTCTGGGCTTCTCCCTCTGTGGCATTCTCTTACTCTGTCTGAATTTCATTTGGCTTAATAAGTTAAGGCTCATCCTGATTGAGTTGGGCCACATCTCAACTGAAGTAACCTCATCAAAAAGTCCTAATTACAATGGAATACACAGCAATGGATTAAATTTAAGAACATGTTTTTCTGGGATAAACGTATCTCCACACCACTACAGGTACATAATTTAGGAGTGAATTTCTGGATCATATGATAATCAACCATTTGAGGAACTTCCAGACTGTTTTCCTATGTGGTGCACCATTTGACAATCCCATTAGGAAGAAATGAGAGTTTTCATTTCTCCGCATCCTGGATAATACTTGTTAATATCTATTTACACACACACACACACACACACACACACACACAGAGAGTGCCAATCTAGTGGGTGTGAAGTCGTATCTCATTGTGGTTTTGAGTCACAGTTCCCTGATAGTTAATGATGTTGAGATTCTTTTCATGTGCTTATTAACCATTTGTATATCTTCTTTGGAGAAATGTCTTTTTAAGTCCTTTGCCCATTTTAAAAAATTGGGTCATTTGTCTTTTTATTATTGGATTATAAGAGTTCTTTATATATTCTGGATACTAGACCTTTATTGGATATATGATTTGCAAATAGTTTCTCCCATTCTGCGTACTGTCTACTCACTTTCTGGCAATGTCCTTTGCAGCACGAAAGGTTTTAAATTTTGATGAAATCCAATTTATCTATTTTTCCTTTTCTTTCTTGTGCTTTCGGTGTCATAGCTAAGAAACCATTGCCTGATGCAAGGTCATGAAGATTTACCCCTATGTTTTCTTCTAAGAGTTTTGTAGTTTTACCTTTTACATTTAGATCTTGGAATCATTTTTTAGTTAATCTGTGTATATGGTGTGAAGTAGGGGTCAGACTTCATTATCTTACAAGTGGTTATCCCATTGTCCCAGGACCATTTGTTGAAAAGTGTTCTTTCCCCTATTGAATTGTCTTGGCACCCTTGTTGGGACAGGTTTTGACAACCTTGTCGTATGTAGGGCAGCAGCCACCGGGGAGCCCATTGCATTGGGAGGCCTTGTAGGGCTCTCTGTGGAGCTGTCTCTGCCCTACACTGTCCTTTGCCCTTTGGGATGGGGATGGGGTATGGGTCTGTGCCAAGGGACCTTGGGAAGATGGTTAGTTAGAATGGATGGTGTCAACTCTTCCTAAAGGAAGACACCTTTGTGCCTTGGAAGGAAACACTTCTGGCCAGGGAACACTGCACTGTGCCTGACACCCAGACAAACAGATGGCCCACTGCAAAGCAGCATGCCTCTCTGCTTCTCAATGCCCTCCTTGAGCTGGTCAGAGCTAATGTAACCAGATGTCCCACTTTATCGGGACAGTCCCCTTTTAGGCCTGTTCATCCCATGAAATTATTAATCAGCCTCTTTCTCTCTTAAAAATGTCTTCGGTTTGGATGATCAATTATGCAGTCACCCTCGTCATAGAGCAAGGGCTGGGGCAACCGTGCTGTGGGACAAAACCAGGTCCCTTGAATCACAGCCCAGCCCTCCTGCCCTCCGGTCGCAGTAAGAGGGGGAACTGAGCTCTCACAACCAAGTTCTCAGAGTCTCAGCAGATGTACTTTGCACCCAATAAATCTTCCTGTGAGCACAGCGATGGGCAGGACCCGCAGCCTCTACTCACTTGATTGCCAGGCTGCTGCTGCAGCTGAGAAGGCCTTGCCTGGAAGCATTTGATCTTAGCACCAAGGGAGAGCTTACCAGTGCCTGCTGCTGGCCAGGGCAGCTCAGGCAACACTTCAGGAAGGGTCAGGAGGGCCGGACGTGCCTGTCTCTGCACACACCACCTGGGGGCCCATCCTCACGCAAAACCGTGTGACGCAGGGCTCCTTGCATCACAAAATGATGCTTAAAACCATCTGGAGAGGTAAGTGGATGTGGCTCAAGCGATTGGGCTCCCGTCTACCATATAGGAGATCCAGGGTTCGATTCCTGGGGCCTCCTGGTGAAGGCAAGCTGGCCTGTGCTGTGAGTTGGCCTGAGCAGAGAGCTGGCCCACATGGAGTCCTGGTCTGCGCGGACAGCTGACGCAGCAAGATGATGCAACAAAAAGAGACACAGAGGAGAGACAATAAGATGCAGCAGACCAGGGAGCAAGAGACTGAGCGCTTCTCTCCCACTCTGGAATGCCCCAGGATCGGTTCCCAGTGCCTCCTAAAGAGAAGACAAGCAGACACAGAAGAACACACAGTGAATAGGCACAGAGAGCAGACAGTGAACGCAAAAAAACGGAGGTGGGGGGGAAGAAATAAATAAATACATATTTAAAAATAAAAAAACGTCTGGAGGAGCCCAAAGACAAAAGGAGAAACAGACT
>JAQZBX010051694.1:0-19313 GCA_029593785.1 Cabassous unicinctus | reverse complement strand
AAAAATCCACCAGCATTTTTTAAACAAATGGAAAACACAGTTATCAAATTATTTGGTAGGATAAGGGGTCCCGAATAGCCAGAAATATCTTAAAAATGAAAAGCAAAGTTGGAGTACTCTTACTTCCGGACTTTAAATCATATTAACTAGCTACAGTCATAAAAACAACATGGCACTGGCATAGAAATAGACACATAAAGCACTGGAACTGAATTGATGGTTCAGAAACAGACCCTCATGTTTACGATCAATTGATTTTGACAAGCCAGTTAAACCTACCCAGCTGGGGCGAAAAAGTCTGTTCAACAAATAGTGTTTGGAGAAGTGGAAATCCATAACCAAAAGAAAAAAAGAGGACCCCTATCTCACACCTTATACAAAATTAACTCAAAACGGATCAATGATCTAAATATAAAAGCTAGAACCGAAAACACTTAGAAGAAAATGTGGGAAAACATCTTCAAGACCTGGTGGTAATTGGTGTATTGGTGGTATTGGTGTAACCTTATACCGATAGCACAAGTAATAAAAGAAAACATGGATAAATGGAATCTCCTCAAACTTAAACACTTTTGTGATTCAAAGGAGTTTGCCAGGAAGTTGAAAAGGCAGTCGACTCAATGGGAGAAAATATTTGGAAACCTCATATCCGATAAGGGTTTGATTTCCATTCTATATTTACAAAATCATACAACTCAACAATAAAAAAGCAAGCAATCCAGTTTAAAAATTGGCAAAAGACTTAAATAGACATTTCTCCAAAGAGTAAATACAAATGGACAGAAAGCACATGAAAAAATGTTCCATAACACTAGCTATTAGGGAAATGCAAATCAAAACGACAATGAGATATCATCTCATGCTGCATAGAATGGCTATTATTTAAAAAAAAAAAAACAGATAATAAGTGCTGGAGAGAATGTGCAGAAATAGGAACACTCCTTCACTGTTGGTGGATTATAAAATGGTGCAGCCTTTGTGGAAGACAGTTTGGCGGTTCCTCAGGAAGCTAAATATAGAACTGACAGATGATCCAGCAGTTCCTCTACTAGGAATATATCCAGAAGAACTGAGAACTGTGACACGAACAGACATGTGCACACCGATGTTCATAGAGGTATTACTCACAATTTCCAAAAGATAGAAACAGCTTAAATGTCCATCAACCAATGAATGGATAAACAAAATGTGGTCTAAAAATACAATGGAATTCTATGCTACAGTAAAAAGAAATGAAATTGGGATACATATGATAACATGGATGAATCTTCAAGACATTATGCTAAGTGAAAAAAGCCAAACACAAATAGTGCAAACCTAGAGTAAAGGTTATTAGGAGGTAAGAGGAAGGCTGTGATGGATTAATGTATGTAGAAGTTTTAATTAACTCAACTGTAAATGTGTGGAAATGGATAGAGTTGATGGTAACACATTATAGTGAGTACTGTGTAGCAGCTATAAATGGGATTGTGGCTGAAAAGTGTAGTCTAGAGATGTAAATGTCAATTGAAAGAAAGCTAGAGAACAATCTGGGTACTGAATTACACAGTGAACCCAGAGGTGGATGAAAATTGTGATTAATAGTACAAATGCAAGAATGTCCTTCTGTGAACTAGAATGGATGTATGTCACTACTGCAGGGTGGTGGGAATGTGGAGAAGCATGGGAAAAAATGCAATTAATGTAACCTATGGACTATCATTAACAGCAAAATTGTAATATTTTTTGCATCAATGCCAAAGATATACTGTGTTAATAATAGGGGGATATGGAAAAATATGCCAAATGTATTCTATGGACCATAGTTAGTGGCAATTGTCTGATGCTATTATTTCATAATCTGTGACAAATATTCCATAACCATGTGGTGAGCTGGTGAAGAGGTATTGTACGGGAATTCTACATATGTGCATGATTGTTTTGTAAGTTCACACCTTCTGTAATAAAAGTATATTAAAAAACATAATGTGAGAAATTCTTACTTGCAATGGTAAATAAAAATACAAAGTATTAAAGAATGAGCTTAAAAAAATATGAACAAGACACCTACCCTTTATTAATTGAGGGTTGGGTTGCCCTTGTGGTTATTAAACCTCCCACACTTCTGGGCTGTGCCTGCCTGGGGCCCAACAATCTCCCTGGTGCCAGAGAAATCTCTCAGTCAGAGAGTCAGAGGGATGCTGGTTTTGGGGGTAGAAGGCATCAGGGGGCTGGAAACCTCCACCACAACTTCAGGTAAACTTGGGTGCTCCAAGGGATATAGGACAGATAACAATGGTGCACACCGCACCATTCCAGAGACAAAGAATCATTATCCTCAACAAATTCCTACAAGGACCTCTGATAAACCATTTTGGAAGTCATTATACTCAACTAGACAAGCAAAAACAGAGCTCACACAGAAGAAGAAATAATTGAGCTTTGCGTAATATTGGAGTTCAGATAAATATATTCACATTTGATGGGTAACAGGAAATAAGTGGAGAAGAGGAGAGAAGATGGAAAGATTCCTTGAAGGATACAGGAGATGGGCATGTACCTCATCTTCATCAGTGAGAAGGAGGCCAGGATGAAGGCCAGTAGCAGCAATGGGACCCAAAGCCTCCAGGTCCAGGTTCAACTACCGACCAACTGGCTCTAAAGACATGACCTATACACCCAGAGAAAAAAGGGGCCTATGGAGACACCTATATTATTAAAGACACAAAGTAGTTGACTTCAGAACTTCCCAACCCACTGATACCCCCTCATAAAAACAAGCAGAGGGTAGCCACAGTGGAGAGATAAGATACCCCAAGAGGGATCTGAGGTTATGGGCCCCTGGGTGTGCAGTTGTTTGTGGCAGCACTGGATGGGTGGGACCATGATAGTGCATGACATGGGGTGAGATGGCATTGCAACAACCATGGAGAAAGCAAAAGCAGAAGCTTGCTTGTTGCTAAG
This sequence comes from Cabassous unicinctus, assembly GCA_029593785.1. Classification (NCBI taxonomy): domain Eukaryota; kingdom Metazoa; phylum Chordata; class Mammalia; order Cingulata; family Chlamyphoridae; genus Cabassous; species Cabassous unicinctus. Next base: position 16,370 of record JAQZBX010051694.1, on the reverse strand, counting down.
GGGGCAGCCCAGGCAGGCCCCTCTATATATCACAGGAATACAAGAAAAGGGGGAAGGCCAACTCCTATCATTTGAAATTGGGGGCTATTCATCAATTTCAGTTAATGACAATATTAGTGACTCCTTGCCTAGGCTCCAAAAAAATCATGGAGGACTCCAGAGGACTTTTGAGCTACAATAAAGAAAAAATAATGAGGAGGGGATGCAGGATGACATAAAGCAGGCACGTTGTTGTACATTGAAATGTGTGCCCCAGATTGGACATGTTCTTGGTCTTGTTCTACATTATAGCAGGTGTGGACCCACTGTGAATAAGATCTCTTCAAGATGTTACTTCAGTTAACATGTGGCCCAACTGAATCAGGTTGGGCTTTAATCTGGATTACTGCAGTCTTCTATAAGCAGAGTGAAAGTCAGATGGAGAGAGAAGCCAGGAGAGGATGCCATGTGCATTGCCATGTGACAGAAAAGCCAAGGACCAAGCCCCAGAATGCCACAGTCTTTGGGAAGAAAGCATTGGCTTGATGATGCCTCAATTTTGGGCTGCTTCTAGCCTCAAAATTGTGAGCCAATAAATTCCTATTGCTTAAGCAAACCCATTGTATGGAATTTGTTTTAGCTGCTTGGAAACTACAAAACACACCGCCCAAACGATTTTCCATGGGCAGAGTTGTAAGGGAAAAATAGGAGTGTTTGGCAAGCTTAGTTTTTGTTGTTGTTTATCTGCTGTCAGTGAATTGAGACTTCATTTGCTTGAATCAGGTCAACATATTTATGCAGGAGTTTCTCACATAACCTCATATAAACCACTACCAACCAGCTAGACAGCTGGACAGGCTCTTCTCTTTCAGAGCAAAATAATGAAGTAAGAGTGGTGCAAAGCACACTGGCAGCTCACCTACTCACGTTAAGTGCTGGGGTTATCGGGCTAACATCCAAGATGATCTTGTTCCAGAAAAGGTATTCTCTCAGTTTCATGCAGAGCGTTTGCCATGATACTTTCTGTCTCAGCTTTTATGAAAGCAAAAAGCAATAAAATGAAATTTAGGGACAATATCCCCCAATTTAAAAACCAACATTTTCTCTTCACAGTAATAATGAAAAACAGGCCATCCTGAAAGAACTCTCAAGATGATCTACTTGGAGTGGTGGTGGAGATGTTTTTTAAGGTTTCTCCCCAGGCCATCTGTTTTTAAATCAAATCCGAACCTAGCAGCTAGCAAACTATTTTGTTTCAATAAGTTGTCCTTTGATAGTAACAATGAGTATTGTTTAAATACATCAAGAAACACTCACCACTTCCTTCTATTACTTATCAATAGAATATGCTATTTTCCAGTTCTGTTGAGAACTTACGTCCATTTAGTTTAATAATAAAGTAAACACAAACAGTAAACTAAATTAGTTCACTTAGTTAGAGACTAGTTTAGCAATAGATACGTTGAAATATTGTAATATCGTTTTTTAGTTCTCCAAGGTATTGGTTTACATGAGTATCATACAAAAATCTTCAACTCCAAGTCTGGTAAAACTATTTCTATACATGCTCAAAAAGATGGATCACTCTACAGTTAACCAGAATAGTTTGTAAATAGCCTCAGAAGTAATCAGTCTGGATTGTGTGATCGATTCAGCAGCAAAAGAAGGAGCTTTATCAACATGACTGGCTGTGCCAGATCACATTACTCAGAAATGTGTTTGTTTAACACACATTTGTAGGCTCATAAAATATAAGGGCTGGATATGTCCTAGAGACTCTCTACTCTTAGTTTTACAGAAGATGACCCCAAGACCTAGAGGGGGCAATGTTAGAGAAAGAGCCACAAAATAAGTTCCTTGTCTCCGGAGGAAGATATTTGTGGCTGGTAAAATTGATAAAGGATTTGTATCTGCAATATATAAAGGACTCTTGGAAATCAATAATAAAAATAAAAACAATCTAATTAAGAATGGAAAAAGGATCTTTGAATAGGACGCACATTGTTATTGTTTCAGAAATTCAGCTAGAGGGGCATGAGGAATATGCAATGGTTTTCTTCACGCAGCCAAGGTCGGGAAAGAGGCTGCCTAGGGCAGGCACAGCCACCCGAAGAAATCATTAAGGTCTCAGCTTCTTTTCTGTTCAAGAGGCTTTTTTCCCACACAGCACAATCTTCTGCCCCTTCTCCAGGCGTTAAGTCTGTGCTCCAGAAAAAAGAGAAGAGCCAGTGACAAGTAAGACGAGCCTTTTAAAAAGCTTTCCTAGAGGTCCCAGCAACTTCCACTTATACTCTATTGGCTAGAGTTGTGTCACATGACCGCCTACACTCTCAAGGGAAAATAGGAACGTGAGTAAGTTTTACTGGATACTTTGATAAAGAAATGAAGAATGAATAGAAGGGAAACAATTATCAGTGACTGCCAAAGAGAAAAAATGAGGCAATTCACAGAAGAGGAAAATTTAATGTCTATTTATGAAAAGTTTCTCAATCTCACCAGTAATCAGGAAAAAAATAAAAAAATAAAAATAAAACAGTAATAAGATACCCTTCTATATTCAAATGATAATATTAATTGTTCACAAAAATGAGGATAAAGGAGAATTTTCACACGCTGAACATCAAAGCAAACATTTCTACAGTTACTTTGGAGGACAATTTTTAAAGATCTAGAAAATTTCCTATAAACCAAAAATCACCCTTCTAGATGTATTCTGTAGATGGCTCTTCCATTTGTGCTCAGGAAGACATCCACAAAGCAATCTGCACTCTACTGGTAAAATACTGGCAATCACCTTCCATGGGGGCATGGGTAACTAAGCTGATATAGTCATGCAGTGAATGAATTAGATCTACAGATAGCAACATGGACTGATTTCCAGGCTTATAATCCATATTCTCCTCACTTTGGCTTTTGAGTCTCTGGGTGCTTCTGACTTGTATCCCAAGTCCACTGATGTCCATCAAGATCCCCTTGGCCTACCCACCAATTTCCACAAATTTTACTCCCACCAGGCTTTTTATGAACATGCCTAATTTAATGAAGATTTTAGGAAGAGATGAATTGGTCAAATTGAAGATCTACTCATATCTGACATGTTCTTCTTATCTCTCTCCCCTTATTCTCACCACCTCCAGGAGTCTCCCAACCAAAGTTCCAAATTCTTTAGTCGGTACACATATCATAATCATGTCCCCAGCACCAGACCCCCGAAGACATACACCTTCAGCAGATCCAATGGCTTCTAAGGTCTTCCCACCCGACTGCTGAGAAGCATCTCCAAGTCTTCAACCAAGCATCTTACAAAACAAAACAGCGCTCTCTCAGAAAAACTCTGGTACCAGCCGATAATTGAAGAACATGTTTTCCACCTTATTACTGATCCACATGTACTTCCTCTTCACTCTTAGAAAGATTATTATTAGATCAGCAATGATTATACAATCAATGGCATCTTAGAACCTGGCAAATATAGAAACTGACAAATGAAAAATTCAGTCACGTAATTGTTTGCCGATAGTGGGAAAGAGAAGCAGCCACATAAAGATATATGATATTTTTATAGTAAATGAAAATAATATGAATAGCATGATAAAACATCCTTTATGTACTTTTGTAGGTTGGAATGATAAAATCATGAAAAAATGTATTTGGAACAAATAATGTAAGCCAGCTGGAAGTGTTTGCCCTTACTGTAGAGAAGATATTTTAAAAATCTAAATTGCAAGGGATAACTCTCTCTCTTGTAGTCATGGATGTATTTACTTGAAACACATATTTTGTAAGCAGAATGGCATACAACAGCCATATGGCTAATAATTTACACAATCTGTAAATCATAGCCAAACCTGGACATTTACTTTGTTATAAAGAAATATGGCAATTTATGTAATGATTGAGAAGAATTATGTATTCAAGAAAAGGGAGCTTCATGTTTTGATTATGTAGGCAAGGAATGGAATTAAAGTGGTCCATGCTGATTTACGACCAAGTGCTTATGACTATGTAGTCAGACTTACGAAATGTGTTTGCTTTTTTTTATACCTAAGCATTTCAAAAGTATGTGCCATCAACAGTCCTAATGAGGATGTAACATTGATTTGTTTATTTCAAATCCAACTCAGATCAGTAGAAAATATAGTAAAAAGGAATTTTGTACTCGAAAAAATGAATGTTGCTTTTGGATTTTCTATTGGAGCCCAAACATCCCAAATGGCATATAAAATATTTTATGCTATCCAGCCAAGGCTGACTGCTTTTTTTTTTTCTCTGAAAGTCTTGCTAGTGTTCTCCTGCCTACAGCTATGTCTACTAACAGTAACCTTAATAGAGGTCACATGGGAAAAGCAGAAGCACAGAATCGTTGCATTTTCATAATTTCTGGTACCACCCTGATGACCCGGGATAAGGTCTGTACTTACACATTTATTACAAGGGATACAGAAAATGAGGCTGGGTGAGGGGGGTGAGGACAGGGTCTGTCTTAGTTTGCCACAGGGCTGCCAAAGCAAAGTACAGAAATGGGTTGGCTTTCATAATGAGAAATTTATTAGGGTAAGAGCTTACAGTTCCGATACTGTGAAACGTTCGAATCAAGGCATGATCAGATAAGATTTCTCCCAAAGTCATTTATTGGTAATCCCCATGTCCTGCCATGTAGTGGTCAGCATATGGCAGGGCTCGTCTCCTCAGCCTTGAGCTGCTCTGTGGGCCAGCCCCTCGGGGCCATCTTTCTGTGCCTCTGTGCTCCTCTAGTCCCAGACTCCAGGAATTCTCTCAGCCTCTCAGAGCTTCTGTTTTCCTGCAGTCCTCTCTCTCACATGGCAGGATCAATGTGGCAACTTCCTTTCTCTCTGTGTGTCCGTTTATATAAGACCTTGCTAGAGGGTGGAGACTCAACCTGATTCACATCTCACTGACATAGTCCAAGCGAAAGGGACTTACTTATACCCACAGGGATGGATTAGTTCAAGAACATAATCTTTTTTCTTTTTGGATTCATAAAATAGCTTCAAACTGTCACAGGGTCCAAAAAAATTTGATAATGTAAGTAGAAAAAACCTAAACAAATGTGTTTAGTGCAAATGGTGAACTAAATTTTAAATTTTAACAAAATTTAATTAATTTAAATACCATGTGTTTAGTGGTTACTATAATGGACAGCACAGACCTACCAAAGATGTTTTTTAGTGTTGAGCACTAATTTAATTCTGTGCTTCCTGTGGTCTAAGGAAAATAGAAGAAGCCTTGAGCAAAAGTAGCTGGTCGAAGAAACTTTCTTGTTATTGAGGGAAGCAGTCCCTTATTTATCCTTAATACCTGTTAGGAATTTGAGTCCTTATCCATAGAGTAAGTAATTTCTTGATGGTTTTATAGAGGACAGAGCAATGTTACTCAAATTGCTGTTTTTTATGTAGAGTCCAAATCATTGCTGCAGAAATAATACCAAACCATGATTCAGGAAAATGACACCTTCATGGGAAATTAAAATATGTGTTATGATAATCTGACTTGCTAAGGAATGAAAAGGAAAAAGGCTAAAGGAATAGGTCAAAAGCATGTCCCTTTGTCGCATACTCACACACACATGCAAAAATAACCAGCATCTCTACAACAATGGGGAAAAAGCTATATCTAGTATTGTATATCCATAAATGGAAAAATCTATAGCTATTATAATTGCATTTTTAAATAATAGTGTCAAGCAAAATGTTCATTGTGGAATTTTAAGTAAAGAAAGGAGAACAATAAACTGCATATATTGTAAAAAATCTATGTTTTATAAAAACAAAAACATATAGTATATCAATATTATATATTATGCATAAAATTAGACAGGAAGCAAATATGCCAATATGTATAAAAGTGGTTATTTATGGGTGGAAGGTCATGACTCATATTGATTCGTTATTATATTTTCAATATTTTTCAATATTCTAGCTTAAATACTTTATGAAATATTTATAAAATAAATAAATGCAATAATAAAGCAATAGATATTTTTCTCTATCAGTCTACAATTTTACACAAACAACATGTTAGTTATACTTGATAAGGTATTTTAAGTTATATCTGGCAAACTTGGTCATTCTAATATTTGAGGACAAGGTTTAACAACATTGCCACAGATATGAATGTTAAAATGGGTAGACTCTAAGAGAGGGTTACCATCTCTTTTCCTAAGTCTAAGATTGTGAGATGGGCTCCTCTTGGGAGAAATGTGTGTGACCACTTCTGGCTTCCAGTTTACCAACATACCGACCCCTTCAGTAAAAGAACTTCATAAAAAATAAAAATAATAATTAAAAAAAAGAGAATGCCAATGATCCCTATTCTACAGGTTGCTGGGTGGGAGGATTAAATGTGATGAATTAAGTAAAGCACATAGTATAAAGAATAGCACATATGAGGCTAAAGAGATTTTAGTCCCCCTTGCCCTATATCTGATTATTTTTCTATGTAGATGGGAACGTTTTCTAAAGAAACCAGTAAGGTGTATTTACAAGTATTTGATTTGCCATGGAAATCATCTATTCCTAAGATTATGATGAGGAATAACCTCTCTAAACATTTTATGATAACTTCTTCATCACAAAATGTATTCCTAATTACGTTTAGAATAAAAATAGTTCCAGACTAGAACCCACGGAGAGAGGACATATCAAGCAAAAACAGTAGAGGAGATGCTTCTTGAAACTATTTGGCAGTTTATCATGTCGAGCCAATGCCACCTGATAAAGCAGAAAAACATTGAAGCACTCTTCTTCTAAGAAATTCCTTAATGTTCTCCTGGACCCAAAAGCTGGTATCAACTTTGAAAATTAGATGACATTTTCTTAAATTTAAAAAATGATAAGAAAACGAAGATCTCAAAAAGGAAAACTTTGTGTTGATTTTATAAAAATTTTATTTTGCAAAATATGCAAGAATTTTAATGAAATGCATCTAAATCTCTTTCACACACCCAAACCATTTACACAAAGGCTGATGAGCAGGTAATTGGAAGTTAGAAGAGACAGGCAGAAGAGGAAAAGGGAGAAGCAAGAGAAAGATTAAAAAGCAAGCTGCAAGATGCCGTTTCAGTGTGCAATATATCACATCTCTCCTTAATGAAGGCTTGAAATTAAGGGGTGCTGATTTAACTGATAGATGCTGCAGTTGTCAGGAAGATTTTGAGAAATATACTCCATTAAAGATGTAGAGGCCCTCTGTTCTCACCAATTGTGACCTGCTGCAAAATGCAAACTTGTTCTTCACAACAGGAATAATTTCATTATGGAACCCAACGTATGCAGGAGAATAAACCTTTTTATCTTCTGTCATTTGATTTTATACATGGTGGATATGTCAGAAGCTATCACATTTAAAAGGCCAAAGAAATTAGATGCAAAGTTATTGCCAATTTTAAAGAACTGAAATCTTTTAAAACTAAAATATGACAATATAAATATATAAGAAAACAGTCTTAACTTTTAAAGAGATTCAGCTTTGTTAAATAAAAGTATTTTTCCCCAATTCTAATGACCACTCACAAATGAGATATTCACTTGCATCACAAACTTAAGCTGTATCTACACTAAGCAAGACATTTCTGTAAAATCAGTGAGGGACAAAGAATCTGTCAGGTGGATGTGTGTGCATCACTGGCGCTGTTTATCACATGTTGGGTTCCTCCCAGGGCACTCCCTTTGAAGACAGTCATAGTCTTGTGACTTGCTTTGACCAATAAAATATGAACAAAGCTTATGTATGTTACTTCCAGGTTAATGTTTAAGAGCAGGTAATGATTTGCTACACTCCCTCTTTCACTGTGTCATGGTGACCAATGATATTCTCAGAAGATGAAGGGTCTGTCAAGCTTGGTCCCAGAATGAGGATAATGCAGGGTCAAGCTCCCAGTTGACCCACAATGGAGATGTATATAAATGAAAGTAAAGTTTGTTTTAAGCCAGGGAAGCTATTGTAGCTTAGCCTAGCCTACCCTGATTAATGTTGATATCAAAACTATGTTTTTAACTTTATCTTCATATTGTGTAGAGCAGTCCACCCCTCAGTCAATCGTTTATTAACTAAATATTATTGAGCACCTGCTCTGAGCTAGCGCCTAGAAAGACAGTGGGTGACAGGACAAATTCTATGCTCCAATGGAGTTTATTTATATTCTAGTAAGAAGAGATTTAATAATACATGGGCAGATGCCTTGAAGAGCTTTCAGATTATGAAATGTTCTATGAAGGAAGAACAGGATAGAATGAAGGAAAATTACTGGGATTGAGGAGGAAAGCCTAGGAGGGATCATACTTGAATAACTAGAAGAACCCAGCCATGGAATTAATCAGGGAAAGTAAAATCCAAGCAAAAGAAACTGCTTTTACAAAGGCAGAAAAATTGATCTGTTTGAGGGTCAGGAAGAAAACTTGTGTGACTAGAGCTTAGTGGATGAGTGGGAGAGAGAGGCAAGAGTTGAGGTTGAAAGGAAGGCAAGGATTAGGGTGACCCCTAACATTTGTGGGAAACACCACAACTAGAGACCCTTGGCCCCAGCTTTCCTTCTTTTATCCTGTCCTGTTCCATGAAGGATCTTGTGTTCTTGTGAATGGATATCCCAGAAAACATGTCCACAGTATCCTTCAACCACTTAAGCCTAAGGGTACTCACAGTGGTAGCCCAGGCAGCTCTTACAGGACAAACCAGGGAAGAAACCAACACAGGCCTGGGAAATGAGCTCTAGGTGCATGGTCTGGAGTGCGGGGGAGGGGTGCTGGGCTCTGGATAGTCATTTCCCCTTGACCTTGTAGACTCTGCCCCATGGTGAGGATTATGGCTAAAGAAAGACCAGAGTGGGCCCTTTACGTCAATTCCAATGGGGATACCAGCAAGGACCATACCAGGTAGGGTACTTAGGCTATGGTAAAGGTTTTCAAGTCTTGTTATGTACAAATAACAATGTGCTTGATTGGAGAGAGAACTGACAGAGTCCTTTCTCCTTAAATAACAGACTTTATTGTCAGAAATTTCCTAAAGAAAAAAAAAATATTTCAAGTATTAAGCTGAGCTGGGGAAGGTTGCCAGTGACCTCTTCTCTTTGGGGGTAAAGGAATGGAACATTTAGCATGGTGGGAGGCTGTGCATATCGGGAGAGTGGTTCAGAGAAAAAGTAGGTTGTCTTCAGATGTAAAAATTCCCTATCACTAAGGCATCAGGGATCATAAACCCAAATGACTATTGGGTGTGGGCAGAGAAGATACATGTGCAAAGTAGCATTATAGGAACAATGATGAGCAGAAGAGTGTATAGCTGCTACTCAGTCCCAGCTAAGTGAGCCTTAGCTGGCCAGATATTCTCAATTTTTCAAGAGAAATCAGACATCCATATTTACATGGTAAGTATCTCAAAGTAAAAAATGTAGGGATTAAATCAAAGAAATTTTAAGCCCTGGGCAGTACAAACAAACATGACTATGGACCAGATTTTATCTGTAGGTGACCAGTTTGAAACCTCTGCAAAAGATCAAAACCCAGATGAAGGAATTCGGGCATGAGTTGAGTGGCTGAAACAAGGGTTTAAATTTGAAAAATCTACATTTACAGGTCATACTGTCTGACTTTTCCTTACCTTTCCTGACTGTGCCTTTTTGCCTTTCAAGGGTTCTTTAAGCCTAGGTTCACTTTCTAGGCTCTGCAGTCTAGGGTATATCCTGCCCTTGAAATCTCTGCTCTATGCATGAAACTTATGTAGGCAAATGAGTTTATATGAACTTAGAAGTTTTCCTATCCTTAAAACCCATCACCAGATGGCAAAGACTTATAATTAATAATATAACTTAAGAAATCTTCTCTTAGGGAGAAAAAAAATGCAGATTTTGATCCACAGTAAGGTACAAGGTCTTTGCCCTAGAACATATCACCACAAAAGAGAGCCTGGAAGGCCTGAAATGTTAATGCATATAATGATAAATACCTTATATTACTATCACTGTTTATAAATTTCAAAATATGTACACCTATTTTCTATTTTAGCTCACTTAATCCTCAAATCTTTATTACCTGATCATCTCTTTACAAAAATAGCCTCAATCTTGTTTACAAAAACTCAGCCCAGCAATTTCATAACTTAATAGTTTTCTTAAGTTATTTAATGTACATTCTTATATATGAATATACTGTAACCTGAAGATACAAAATGTAAACTTGATTTCCCGCATATTTGCTCATGTTTCTGAGTTAAGTCTCTTTATAGGGTCAGGCTTAATCAATGCTTATTGAGTACCCATCATTAAATGGAACTGACTATACAGTGACCCAAATTAGCTATTTAGTTTAGCCCAAAATATTAGAGCAGTTATTTCTCAATTTAGTGATCTATGAATTATCATTATATATATAATTAACCTTATCTATTTATTTTGAAATATGGTCAATTTGTTTTAGGTTATATTAACTATAAATTCAAACAGATCCTATGCTAAACCAATTGTTAAGAAATCAACTAAATCTATCTCAAAATAATTATTGAGTCTATGCAGACTAGAATTAATCACAGTCTATGGAACTTTATGATAAATCCTATTATAGCATCATAAAATTAGAAATTGTAAAATATATTTTATTAAGCTTCTTTTCTCGGCAAGTTTTTATTATCATGGTTCTTCTTGAAAGCACTAAAGTCATAATGAGTTCTATACATAATCCCTAATGTGCTAATCATAATAGAGTGAACAATCAGGGTCTCAAAAATCTGAATGCATGAGACAAGACATGTTCATAAAGAAATTTATTGTGTAAGGGAGTAATTTGTAGAAGAATTACAGTATATATGGAAGATTTGAAATAAGAAAGAGAGCAAAGAATTCAAAGATGTCATTTGAAGTTTGCATAATATTGGAAGACATTCCTAAAGCAATACCAGAACGAGTAATGGGAGAAAATATGTCATTTCTATATTTTGCTCCTCTCAGAAAACAACCATAAAAATATTTTTCTTAAAAAACCATATATTGGTATATTTCTGGTTCTGACTTTAACAAAAGAGTGGGTACCATATATAACCTTTCACTATAATAATTATAAAGTTGGACAAAATATATGAAGCAGTTCTTTGAGGCAATGAAAACCCGAGAATGTAGGGCTTTACAGAAAGGATATACAGAAAGTGAGTACCACATTCACACAAGATTTCTATCTGGAATCACAATCCAAACTTTGGTATAAAGAATTAGGGCAGATAGCAAAGATAGCAGCAGCCTCACTGCTTAGAAAAAGCCAATATTAGAATTTCAAGGCTACTGAGATGGTTGAGATTTATGGAGGAAGATAACAGAGAGAAGAAGGCAACATGGAGAAGAACCTCTAAATATCTACATAGATTCCCCTTCATTTGCCCATCTAAGAAGCTCAACAAACCACTAGCAGAATAAATGCAAAGATAACCATAAATAGGTGCCAAAGCTTTGAGATTAAAAGCTAAGAAAAAATCTTAAAAACAGCAAGAGAAAAGAGACATTATATACAGGATAACAACGATATAAAAGATGGATGAATTCTCATGATAAAAAATAAAAACCTGAAGATAGGAGAGTGTTGAAAACAACCAAACCTGTCAGGCTAAAATTCTATATTCTTCAAAAATATCCCTTAAAAATGAAGGCAAACTAGAAACGTGTGCAAAGAAACATAGCTGAAATAATTCTTCACCAGTTTTATTACAAGAATAAAAAAGCTTTTTCTCCTAAGATGGGGAACAAATCAAGGCTCCCATCACTAATTTTAAACATTGGATGAAGTCTAAGCAAAAAGGCAAGAGCAAAAATAAATAAGTAAGTAACTAAATAAATAAATAAGTAAATAAAATATAAATAGAAAGGCATAGACATTGGAAAAGAAGTAAAACTATCTTTAGTCACAGACTACATGATTGTTGATATAGATATCCTTAAGAAACTCCACAAAAGCTATTAGACTAACAAGCAAATTTAGAAAGATCACAGGATATAAGGTCAACTGAATAATCAATTATAAATCTACATACTAACCCTTGAATTGGAAAATAAAAATTCATACAATGTCATTTACAATAGTGTCATTAAACAAGAAATATTTAGGGATAAATTTAACAAAATTTGTAGAAGACCTGTCTTAATTTGCTAGGACTGCTATGACAAATACCACAAATTGATTGACCTAAACAACAGGAATTTCTTGTCTCACAGTTTGGGAGGCTATATGTACAAAACCAAGTTTACCAGGCTCTGCTTTCTCTTGCAGTCTGTGGCATTCTGGTGCTGGTTTGATTTCTGCCTCCTTAAAATGGTGATATATGTCTCTTTCTCTCGTTTCCACTTCAGCCATACTGTACTAAGGTCCACACTTGTTGAGTTTGGCCACACATTAACTAATGACATCTTCAAAGGTCCTAGTTACGAATGAGTTTACACTCACAAGACAGGGAGTTAAGACTTGAACGTGTTTCTATGGGGGACATAATTTAATCCCCAAGAGACCTGTACACAGAAAACCATACAAGATTACTGAAGAAATTAAAGAAGATACAAATAATAAATAAAGGTACATATCACAGTTATGGATTGGAAGACCCACTATTGTTAAGAGGTCATCCTTCCCATATTAACTTAAAGATTGAACACATTCTTAATCAAATTCACAGCAAGACATTTAGTAGTAGAAATTGAACAGTTCATTTTAAAATATAAAGAGTATAAATATTTAAAATATAAAGCATATCAATTAGTCAAAAAGACCTTGAAAAGGAGTAAAGTTGGAGGACTTATTATACCTGCTATCAAGACTGCTTATAAACAAAAAGTAAATAAGACAATTTGTTATTGCTATAAGGGGTAGACAAACTGATTACTTATAAGCCCAGGATCAGACCTCCACTTATATAGTCAGTTAATTTTTGACGAAAGTGCCAAAGCAATTCAATAGAGAAAGGAAAGTTTTTGAAAAAAATGATTCTGAAAAAATTGGATATACAAATGGAATAAAATGTATCTTAACTCCTAATTCACACCCTACAGAAACAGTAAGTTGAAATACATCATAAACCTAAATATAAAATGTAAACAATAAAACTTCTAGAGAAAACATAAGAAAATATCATTTTTAGGACACAGAAAGCACTAGCATTAAGAAGTATCAATAAAACCTTCCTGAAACTTTTGTACATCTATAGGCAGCAAAAAGAAAATTAATAAGCAAACCTCAACCTAGGAGAAAATATTCACTATATATAAGACTAATGTATGGCAAACATAAACATATATTGTATTCTATTCTCTTTATATATATAGTGGGTTATTATATATATATATATATGCCAAATTACTTGTGTCAGGAATGTGTAAATAACTCCTAAACTCAATAATAAACAGACAAAAATATGGCCCAAAGATTTAAACAGATAATTCACTGTCTTGGTTTGTCATAGCTGTTATGACAAATATCACGCAATAGGTTGTCTTAACAACAGGAATATGTTGGCTCATGTTTTTGAAGCTAGACATCCAAAATCAAGGTATCAGCAAGGCTTGCTTTCTCCACAAAAACTGTACCATCTAATGCTGACTATCCTTGGGGTTCCCCAGCTTGCATCTCTGCCTCTCTTCATATGATGATGTCCTTCCCTTTTGTCCCTTCTCTGATTTCCAAATTCTCTTTATAAGGCTTCCAGTAATCCAGATTAAGACTCACACTCAATCAGTTGGGCCACACTTTAACTAAAAATAACATTTTCAAGAGACTTTATTTACAATGGGTAAACACCCACAATGCAGATTAAGAACACGTGTTTGTTGGGAAACATAATTCAACCTACCATATTGCACAGAGGAGGCTATACAAATGGCCAATGAGCACATGAAATACTGCTCATCACCATTAGACACTGGGGGGGGACGGGGCGTGGCAGACACAATGAGACATATTTCCACCAAAACAGCTACAATGAAAATGATTGACAAAATCAAATACTGAAAATGATATGGAACAACTAGAACCCTTATACTTAATTTTTTGAAGTGTAAATGGTATATTTGGACAATTGTTTGGCAGATATTTTAATAAAGTTAAACATACACCTATCCTATGACTAAGCAATTCTGCTCTTAAATATTTATCCAGGAGTAGTGAAAAGATATGTTTACCGAAAGACTTATATAAAAATGTTTATAGGAGCTTTAGTCATAATAATGCAAAAGTAGAAACAACCCACGTAGCAGTTTGATATTGTTTATCAATTCCAAAAACAGATATTGGATTATGTTTTTAAAGTGGTCTGTTGGAGGTTTCACTTTTACTTGATTAAATTATGACTAAGGTTTTGATTGGGCGACATCAGTAGGACGTGTCACAGAGAAAATGACAAGGCAGATGAGTTAGTTGGAATTTTTGAGCTGGAGCCTGGGGAAGTAAACACACAGGAAAAGAACACAGAGGAGTAGAGATGGAGCCATAGATGCCACAGAGTCCCCGGAAAGAGAGAGACCCTGAAAGTCTATAGCTGACCTTCTGAAGAGAACAGAGCAGCTGAGCCCAGAGAGAAATGAGCCCAGGGAGAGACACAAGACTCATCCCAGGCTGTGGCTGAGATTGGAAGAAGCTGGGACCACGGAGCCTTGGGAAGAGGAGGAAGGCTGAACTCTCGCAGACATCGCCCGCCATCTTGTGCCAACACGTGGCAACAGACTTTGGTGAGGGAAGTAACTTATGCTTTATGGCCTTGTGACTGTAAGCTGCTACCCCAAATAAATATCCTTTATAAAAGCCAAGAGATTTCTGGTATTTTGCATCAGCACCCCTTTAGCTAACTAATGCAACCCACATGTTCACATCAAGAGTAGAATTGAACAAATTGTGCTATATTGATACAATGGGCTGTGGCCATGGGCAATCATTATCACTCAAGTTTTTTTTTTAAGAACCGATTGTTTGATATCATCATATAACATGCAGAACAGTGTGGGAGAGAGTGTGATCTACAATGTGAACTATGGTCCCTGCTTAATGGCAAAGCCCCAGGATGTGTTTATCAATTGCAATTAATGTGTCATACTAATGAAGGATGTTTATGTGGGAGGGTGTGGGAGGTGGGCCGTATGGAAATCCCTATATTTTTTGTGTAACATTTATGTAATCTAAGTATCTTTAAAAAAATTAAAATTAAAAAAAAGAACCAATTGTTAAACATTTACCAGCACATCACTGAATACAACTCAAAAATAAAAAGGAACAAACTACTAATAATCCAACAATATGGTTGAATATCATAAGCATTATGCTAAGTAAATGAAGCCAGACACACAGAAGTGCATATTTTATTCATATGCTATTTGTATAAAAAGTGTTAGAACAGGAAAATATTAACTTATGGTCATAAAACTCAGAACACTGGTGGCTATAGGTGTGGGATCAGGAATTTTCCGGGATAATGGAAATACGCTATTCTTTATACAGATGTAAGTTACATAGGTATATGCATTTTTCAAAATGGATTGAACAGTACACTTAATATCAATACATTTTGTTTATGTAAATTATATCTCAATAAAAATATAATGCAAAATAGCATATATTGGGGCTCTTAATAAAACATAAGTAGAAAAGATAAATAACAGCCAACTGAATAGAACAAGTGCCGTGATTTATTTATGAACAAGCAAGCTACTACCATTCCTACTGCTAATACTTTTTTATTATACCGGGCATTATAAATCACTTGTAAATCACTTTAAAACAGAATTCTTCAAAGAAATGAAAAAATTCATGGACCAATGTGCTGGCTAATCTATATGAGTCCCTTCCCAATGCATTAAACTGTTTTTGGATAGGGGTACTTTTTTCCTTTGTTATTTACAGCACCATCTTTTAATCTACACTTGGCACCTTAAATAATATGCATATTGTAATTCAACATTAAAGTCATGTATAATAAGAATGTAGAACCATGGGAAAGCCTCAGTTATTTTTTTGCCATTTAGTTTATCAAATTGTTTGGCATACCTCTCACTGAAATTCTTATAAAAACAAATTGTTCTTTTTCTCCTCAGTCTCACAGCTCATTGCTTATACCTCGACCTAGCATTTTTATTCTGCTTTGTTTTATGAGTACTTTATTACATATTTTATATCTCCATGAGTGGGCTGCACTCTAAGGGCAAGGACTACACCCTGTTCATCTTTGTGTCTCCAAGCACATGCATAACATATGTGTTTATACAGGATTCAGGGGCCACTACGTATCTGCTAAATTGACTTGATTTCTTTCTAAAATAATTTCATATTTCATCTTTCTCCATAGCAAAAAGCTTTCACCATAATTTTAAATGTCATATCAAAAAATCATAAACTTCTATTCTCTCCCAAATGTATTTTACT
>JAQZBX010051693.1:0-19311 GCA_029593785.1 Cabassous unicinctus | reverse complement strand
GAGGAGAGGAGAGGAGAGGAGAGGAGAGAGAAACTGACTGACTGATTCAGGCAGGGGCAAGGGTTTGGGCAGCTCAGACAAAGGCTCAGCGGTGAGAAAGCTCAAGGCTTTTTGAGAGGTGGGCAGGCAGAGACTAAATGATGGAGGGCTTTCTCTGCCCAGCTGGAGTGTGGCCTCTACCACTACAGCATGCAGGAAGGAGCATGGCCTTGGAGCTGTACTTCCCGAATTCACATCCCAGCTCCGTCATTTTCCAGCTATGGAAAGGCTCTTCCCTCCCTTTGCCTCTTTTTTCTCATCTGGAAAGGGAGGTAATTACCTACATCAGAAAGTCGACTTGAGAAGTCCGTGACTAAATATTGTTAATTTTCATTGGATTTTTAAGTTAATGCAATGCTGAGTACATGGTAGGCGCTTAATAAATGCCAGTGCCTGTGCCTGCCAGGGATTGACAGCTGGATCAACCTAAGCCGCGTGGATCCGGATGCAGAGGTGCAGGGTGAGATCTGCCTGGTGGTGCAGATGCTGGAGGACGTGCGGGGTCGTTGCCTCCGCTGCCACGTGCTCCAGGCCAGGTATGGTCATGGGGGGTGGGGAGGGTTGTCTGCAAATAAGCAGGGCTCCCCTGGTTCCCCAGCTGCCCTGGCCTTTGGGCCCTCCTCATACCAGGAGCACTTCTGGGCTCACAACCAGGATCTGAGCTCACCAGGTTGCAAGCTTCTGGGGGGTAGAGCACAAGCAGAAATCCTGGTTAGGTCCCCAGTGACCAGCTACTACAGGCCAGACACTCAGATGGCCAGACAGATGAGCGTGAATGTATATTCATTAATTTTATACTGGTTTAAGCAGAAGAGCTCCTTGATTGGCTCATCTGATTGAAAGGAGTTTCAGGCATGGCTGGATCCAGGTGCTCAAACAGTGACACCAGGAATCTCCGCTGTCCTCTGTATTAGCTTCATTCTCAGGCAGCCTCTCCCCAAGTGGGGACAAAGATGGCCCCAGCAACCCCAGGCTGGCATCCTACTAATTTAGCAGCTAGGGTTGAAAAAGAAGTCCTGTTTCTCATCATTTCCAACCAATGCCCTGGGACTAATTCTTATTAGCTCAGTGTGGGGCACCTGCCCACCTCTGAACCAGTTACACTGACTCTGATTGGTCAGGCCTGAGTCCTAAACCCATTCCTGAGTGGAGAGTGGGATCAGCCCACCCAAGTCACATGGGCTGGGAGTGGGGTACTGCCTCAAAGAAGAATCAGGAGGAGGACGGGTATAGGGTCAGAAAAACCCACCGATGACCCTGCAGGGGTGCTAGCTCTCCTCCTCAGCTCTCCTATCATTCTACTCTCTTTAGGATCTCTATTCTTTCCCCCTCTCATCCCTTCATTCTGATCTTTCTGCCTTTTTTTCACACCTCACTCCCCTGACCCTCACTTTTCAGCCAGCCCTCACTCAGATTGGGGAGAAACTCTATTTCTAGCTTGCTGTGTGTCCTTAAAGCCCTTCCTTGCCCTCTCTGTGCCTCTCCCACCACCTCCAGATTTCTGCCCCAAGCTTTGGCCCCAGATGGGGTTCCCTGGCGTCTGGATGAGGGAGAGCCAAGGGGCCAGGAACAGGTGAAAGGGCTCAGCACGGGGCAGGGCCTGCTTGTCTGCTTTGTGCTGTGGACCCCTCCCCAGCCACGAGGCTGTGCAGGATCCTTGCAAGCAGAAGAGGGACCAATTGCTGTCGCTTAGCAACTGGGCCAGCTCCTAGGAAACCAAAGAAGGCTTTGGATGCTGATCAGGGGTGGGAGAGGAGGAGGAGGAAGCAAGCAGCCCCGGGGAAGAGCGTCCCTGAATTTGGGGGACCTTGGGAAGGAGGGATGGGGAAGGCTGACTGGGGTGTTTTGAATTGTCATGGCAACAGAGCCAGGGGTTCCTGCCTCGTGCCTTTCTTGGGTACTAGGCAGAGCATGAGCGTTAGTGTATGCCCAATGAATGAATGAATGAATGAGCTGAACACTCACTACCTGCCAGGTACTATGCTAAGCCCTTTACATACATCATCTCATTTAAGCCTTGGCTCTGCGAGGTTGCTCATTATTACACTGATTTCCCAGATGAGTAAAACTGAGGTGCAGGGAGGTGAAGTGACTTTTCCCAGGGTCACCCAGATGATGAGTGGCAGGCTTTGAACCCTGGCATCCAGTTCTCCATCCAGAGGCTCCAGGGAAACTGAGGCTCCCATCCCCCTTCCCACTGTATCTTCACTTGCTGACTTTTCTGTGCCTCAGTTTCCTCATCTGGAAAACAGAGGCATACCAGTGCCCCCTCTTAGGGTAGTGGCGAGGCAGCAGGAAGATTCTGGGTCTGGGCCGGCACGGTGCCCCTTCCTGGCCCCTATGATGGGGCAGTTGCCTTGGAAACCAGCGGCATTTGAATGATCTACCCAAATCCTCTCTCTCAGTTCCCTTCAGGTCGTCCCTGAGGGCCCTGTGTTCCCTGACTCCTTTTCCTGATCTGTCCCCAGGGACCTGGCTCCCCGTGACATCTCTGGCACATCTGATCCGTTTGCACGTGTGTTTTGGGGAAGCCAGAGTTTGGAGACCTCGGTGAGTCAAGTTGGGGCAGTGAAGCCGGCAAGGGGAGGTTGTCCGGTGGCGCAGGGTGTTCCCCATCAGCTCTCCCTCATGGACCACTCCCGTCCTCCCCAGACCATCAAGAAGACTCGCTTCCCACACTGGGATGAGGTGTTGGAGCTGCGGGAGATGCCAGGGGCACCGTCGCCACTGCGGGTGGAGCTCTGGGATTGGGACATGGTGGGCAAGAATGACTTCTTGGGCATGGTGAGCCTCTTCCTCCTCTTCCCCAATACTCTCCATGGCTCCCCAGTACCTCCAAGAGGGAAGAAAGGGGGTGATGGGCTGGACTTCCCAGGGCTACTTGGGGCTGGGAAGGGTGGATGCAGAGGCTGCCTCCTCCGGTTCCCCAGGACTCCCAGACTGGCCTGGCCTGGGAGACAGAGTCCCATTGCTCCAGCGAATGGGTGAGGCTCCCAAAGGTGCAGGGACCTGCCTGAGGTTACAGGGTGAATCCAGATTCTTATCGAGGAGAATGTCCAAGGTGACTGTGTGTCAGCCCTGGGCTAAGTGCTGCTCCAGCATAAACTCCCTTTCTTAATCCTCACGACCACCCTGTGAGGCCGGGTCTCTGGTTATCCCCATTTTACTGACAGGGAAACCAAGGTCCAGGGAAGTCAAGGGGCTTGCCTGAGGTCATGTGACTAAGAAATGGCAGGGCCAGTTTCTGACTCCAGAGCCTACCTCCTTACCTCCTACATCTGGAGGCACTGGTTCAAGGCTTTTCTCTTGGAGCATCAGTTTTCCCATCTGTAAAATGGGTGTGATTGCCTCACAGGACTAGTAGATGTAAAAGTGGCTGTATAGTTAAGGCTGGTATTTTTTTTTTAAGGGAAGCAAGATTAGAGCAAATAAGAGAGAGGTGTGACTGTGCATTGCTGGTGGGAATGTAAAATGGTGCAGCTGCTTTGGAAGACTGACAGTGCCTCAAAAGATTAAATATAGATTTACCATATGACCCAGCAATTCCATTCCTAGGAGAAATGAAAACACATGTTCACTCAAAAAAGTTGTATTCCAATTTTCAAAATGGCCCCAAAGTGGAAATCCAAATGTTCAACTGATGAAGTGATAAACCAAACGTGGTCTTTCCAGACAATGGAATATCACTCAGCCCTAAAAAGGAGTGAGGTGCTGATACAGCAGGCTACACAGTGGATGGACCTTGAAAACATGATGCTGAGTGAAAGAAGCTAGAGACAAAGGACCACCCATCTGAAACGTCCAGAATGAGCAAATCTAGAGAGACAGAAAGCTGATTAGTGGTTGTCAGGGGAGGAAGAGAGGAGGGAAAAGGGGGAGTGACTGCTAATGGATACAGGCTTTTTTTTGGGCGGGGGTGTATGTGAAAATGCTCTGAAATTAGTAGTGATCATTACACAACTCTGTAAACATGCTAGAAACCGGTGAATTGTACACTTTAAGTAGGTGAATTGTATGGCATGTGAATTATAGCTCAGTAAAGCTGCATTAAAGAAACAGGCTCAGGGGCCTTCTGGACTGTCTCAGGCCTTCTGATAAATGCAATTTATCTTCCTGAACAGAACTGAAAACACTCCCATTTCAGACATGTTTGAGGCCCAGCTCTGCCTCTAGTAGCTGTGTGACCTTGGGCAAGTCACTCCACCTCTCTGAGCCTGATTCCTCAGCTGTATATTAAGTGTCCCCTGGAGGGCTGGGGGAGGGAGTGTTGCTGCTGTTGTGTTGCTGGAATACCATGGAGGAGGAGGCACCCCAGGCAGGCCATGCGGCTCTCCTTGGGTGGGCACTTGAGCTCTTCTTCCAGGGACGAGTGGGGTCTGGGCCGGGCAAGGCAGGGCTGAGCTGCTGGCCTCTGTGTCCCCCACAGGTGGAGTTCTCCCCTCAGGTCCTGCAGCAGAAGCCACCCAACGGCTGGTTCCGCCTCCTGCCCTTTCCCAGACCCGAGGAGAATTCGGGGTAAATGTGGGGGACCGAGGGAGGGGGAAAGGCTGGAACCATGCTGGGTCCCATTGCAGCCTGTGGGTAGGACCTTCTGGTGCCCTGCCAGCCCCTCCACTATCACCATGCCACTTCATCCGCTCAGTCGGCATGCGTGCATTCATTTAATGGGCTTGTGGAAGTCGGTGCAGCATGTTTGCAAATGTCTAAACGAGTTGACCTTCTACCCACCCACCTGTTCACATGTGTCACTTCACACTTGTTGATGTGTGCTCAGAACGTGGGTCTTCCTACACCTGTCCGCACCTGTCCCCGCTGCCCATTCCTGCACACACTTGTCTACACTGGCCACATCTTTCCTCACTGGCCATACTTGCCCATGCCTGTTCACATCTGTCTACACTGTCTGCACCTATTCACACTGCACATTTCCATTCCTATTTGTCTGACCTTACCTGCTTACATCTGTTTACATAGGTCACACCTGTTGACATCTGCCCACACCTGTCCCATCCTGCAAATACCCATGCTCCCCACCTGTGTCCACACCTGCCTGTCTTGGACAGCCCTGCCATGCCAGACATACTCATGCTCCTTCACCTGTGCTCTGACCCGGGCAGGGGGAGCCTGGGGGCTCTGCGGCTGAAGGTGCGCCTGACTGAGGACCGTGTCCTGCCCTCCCAGTGCTACCAGCCGCTCACGGAGCTGCTCATGGAGTCGGTGCAGGGGCCCGCAGAGGTGGGTGCATCTGGGGATGTGACAGCTGCTGGAATCACGGCCTCCCTCGGCCTCCAGGAGCCGCTTCGGGTCACCTCTCCCGCCTCCTGTCCCTGCCCAGGAGGACACCGCTAGCCCCTTGGCTCTCCTGGAGGAGCTGACCTCGGGGGACTGCCGCCAGGACCTTGCTACCAAGCTGGTGAAGCTCTTTCTCGGCCGGGGCCTGGCTGGGCCCTTTCTGGATTATCTCACCCGGCGTGAGGTGGCTCGGACCAGTGAGTTGCCCATGTGACCCCCCAAGGAAGAGTCTGCAGGAGGATGGGGAGACCTCAGGCAGAGGCAGGGGATCCTGTGGGTGGGGTCCCTGCACTGTGCACCCCCAGCAAGCGCTGGGAGCCCAGGTCAGGCCTCAGGTCCTGGTTTTGCTACTCCTGAGCTGGGTGGCCGCAAGCAGCTCACTTAACCACTCTGGGCCTCAGCTCTGAAGAAGGGTGGCCTTGCAGGGCTCCCCAATTCCTTAGGCTGGAAGACCCACACCTTAGGGGGAGGCCGGGTGAGCCGGGCCCTCCAATCCTAGTGAACACTTGCCCCTGTTGTCTCAGCTGACCCCAATACCCTCTTCCGTTCTAACTCGTTGGCATCCAAGTCGATGGAACAGTTTTTGAAGGTGAGTAGGCCAAGGTTTGGGGGGACTGGGCGGCTGCCTCCGGGAGGCACGTGCTTCCCAGTGCTCACCTGGCCCCCCATACCTAGCCGGCCCCCGGTGGCACTGGGGGTTGGGGTGCCAGTGGCAGGTGCCTGGCCTCACCCTGAGCTGGGCCCTGCATGGCGCCTCCTGCCCTGCCCTTGGCTGTGCCCCAGCATCACTCTGAGCCCCACCCTGCGCGTCCCTTGCCACCCCCAGGCCAGCTCTTGGGCATACCCTGAACCTCTCCCTGCGTGGTCCCCCCGCCCTAGCTCATGGGCACGCCCCGGCCTCGCCCCCCGCCCCCAGCTCGTGGGCATGCGCTACCTGCATGACGTCCTGAGGCCGACAATCAACCGCGTTTTTGAGGAGAAGAAGTACATGGAGCTGGACCCTTGCAAGATGGAGCTGGGCCGCGCCAGGCGAGCAAAGCCCGGGGGCGGGGTGGGCGGTGGACCCTGACCCAGCACTGCCCCTTGCCCACGGGAGTCTCATCAGGCTGGGGCCACACCGATGGCTCCCCCAGCCTGGACCATGGCCATCGGGAGTCCCCCATGCCCCCCAGAGCCTCACGTGGGAGCACCCAGCCCCTTAGGCTGCGAGGGTTATGGGCAGGCCTTGGAGACCCACTCCTTGGTTCAAATCCCAGCTCTGCCCTCCCTGGCCGGGCAAGTTACGCTCCTTCCTGTGCCTTGGCTATTTCCTCCGAATCAGGGGCCTTATGGTGCCCTGGGCAGGGGGGAGAATGAATTGAGTTCTACGTGGTGAGAGCTCCAGAAGGATTGATTGTTTCCATGATTGCTGGGATGGTGGCTCAGGCCCTTGGGGCCCCTGTGTGCAGCGGTGGGGTCCCGGGAGCTTGGAGAGACTGGGAGGAAGTGGGGCCGTGGCTGGGAGCCACTTCCTTCCCCTGTGGGCTCCCCTCTCTCCCAGGACCGCCCCGCTCTGCTCAGGATGGGCTGGTTGCTGGGCAATCCTTTGGGGACCGTGAGGGGGGTGGGAGAGGGTCTTCCCTTCACTCTGGGCCCTGCTATCCCGGAGGTGGGTGTGATGACCCCATTTTATAGACGAGGAGACAACCTCAGAGAGGGGAGGTCGTCTGCCAAAGGCCACGTGGATGGGAAGTTGCAAAGCGGGATGTGAGAAGAGGGGCAGCGTCTGTGAAGCTCGAAGGCGAGGGCTTTTCCTAGCACACATGGCAAAGACGGAGAGACTCAGAGGGTGCCCACAGAAAGCAGGGGGATCCGGAGACCTGGGCAGGGCAGGGTAGCAGGCGGAATGTGGAGCTGGCAGTCCTGAGTTCTAATCCCAGCTCTGCCACCTGTTTGCAAGGTAGCTTCTCTGACCTTCTGTTTGCTCATCTGTTAAATGGGAACACTCAGGCTACTTAACCCATTGGGTTTGGATCAAATGCAACAATGCTGGATGGCGATTAGTCCTGGGCTCAGCTTGTTGGGTCTGAGACACGGCGGGGCCAAGACGCCCCTTGGCTTTGCAACCACGGAGTTCATGGTCTGGGGTGGGTGAGACAGACCCTACACTCATAAATCAAGAAGGCATCGAGATCCTTGGCAGAGAGATGAGTGCTAGTCCATCACCCATTTGAGAAAATAATTGCTGAGCTCCTACTCTGTGTCAGGCTCGGGGCTGGGCACTGAGGATGCGGCAGGCAGCAAATGGATACACGTCCCTCCTCTTGGGGAGGCAGATAATAAACAGACTAAAGGAGAAGGTTGTGAAGGTTATGGGGGAAGATAAAGCAGGGAAGGGCCATGGGAAGCGCCAGGGGGCAGAGGAGGGGACTGCAAGATTCCATGGGGTGTCTCAGGGACAGCCTCACAGAGAAGGGGACATTTAAGCAAAGACTTGAAGGAGGTGAGGGAGGGAGTCATATGGAGATCTGGTGGAGAAGTGTTCCAGGCAGGGGAAGTAGCCAGTGCAAAGGCCCTGAGGCAGAAGTGTGTTTGGCATGACCATCCTGAAAATGCCCTGAGCCAGGCAGGGTCTGTGATGAGAGCGATGGGGGAGGGATGGCCTCTTCAAGGAGGAGGTGACGTTTAAGCTGAATGTGCGGGTCAGAGCGTCCCAGGCAACACAAAGGCTCCGAGGTGAGAATGAGCTAGGTGTGTTTGAGCAGCAGCAGAGAGCCCCGTGGGAATGGAGGGGGCAGGGTGCTCTCTGAGGTCACTGGGGGCCAGCGTGAGGTTTGAGCGGGCAGGTGCCGTGCGCTGAGGCTGAGGCCCCAATCCCCCACTTGCTCCCCCAGGAGGATCTCCTTTAAGGGCGTGCCCTCGGAGGAGCACGTGCGGGAGACCAGCCTGGGGCTGCTGACAGGCTACCTGGGGCCCATTGTGGATGCCATCGTGGGCTCCGCAGGGCGCTGCCCACCCGCCATGCGCCTCGCCTTCAAGCAGCTGCGCCGGCGCGTGGAGGACTGCTTCCCCCAGGTGGAGCACGAGGTGGGTGCAGCGGGCCAGATGCTCCCACTGGACAGGTGGGATGGGACCGTGGCTTGTCTGAGTCAGGGCAGAGAAGGGACCTGGCCTGGGCCACCTGTGCTAAAGCACTCTGTGTCCTGGCAGAAGTGGGGACGGCATTCCTGGCAAGGTCTGGGACCTAGGAGTAATAATATTAATAGCAGCTAACTTATATGGAGCCCTTGTTCTATGTGCTTTACATATTTATGACCTCGTCTAATCTTCACATCCACCCTAGGAGGTGGGCACTGGTATTATTCCCATTTTACAGAGGCCCAGAGAGGTTAAGTCACACGGCTGGGGGTGGGTGAGTGCTGGGATGGGCACCCACAGAGGCAGGCTGGCTCCTGGGTCTGTGTTCCCAACCACCAAATCATAGGATCTGGCACAAAGTAAGTGCATCTTAAATCCCACTTATTACTGAGAGAGTGCGACACAGACACACTGGTCTGAAATGCAGTAGATGCTCAGGAGACCACAAAAATAAAATAGAAAATCTGAAAATAAGTCCCTGCATGTGCTTTACTAACATCAGTACAACAGTTGAAAGTTCTGATGCTGAGGGCTTCAGGCAGGTAAGGTAATTGAATTGAAGCAGGCAAGGCGTGGGGCAGTAGGGAGTGGTGAGGACTGTGGCAAACTGGAAAACTGGACCGCCCACAGCCTTCTAAAGGGGGCAGCTCCAGACAATTATTGCCACGTAGGAATGGGAGCCTAGTATTGTCAGATCTTCTGAGCTTTTTTATAAAGCTGATATTCTGGATTTTATGTGAGGGCTCTCATTTTTTTAAAATGTTGGCCCTAATTCACCTTAAAAATACAAGACAAAACACTTCAGGCCAATCATTACACATTACAGTTAGACTGACCCGTGGGCCACCAGATTGAGGCTCCCTGGTTTTATGCTCAGCACACTTTCCGGGGTGGCTGTCCTTGTCTTCACGTACAAATGACATCAGGAGAGCCTAACTGAAGTGACAGAAATGCAGACCTGGGATCCAAGCTGCCGCATCCCCAACCCTGTGTTAAGGGCTCTTGATGCCACATCTCCCCCCACTTCCTTTCTACAGATGGGGAACCCGAGGCCCAGAGAGGCAAAGTGCCTGGGCTGAGGTTGTCAACTCAAACCCAGCCTCTGGACTCCCAGCTGGGGTCTCTCCCCTCGCCCTCCCCTTCCCCACTGAGGAATGAGTTCCGGGCCTCTAAACTGGGCCGTGGCTTGATTTACACCCCACTTTGCCGGGCTCTCACGTGGCTGCCAGAAGAGGCGTGAAGTGGGGCACAGCTGTGGCTGGGGGGAGGGAAGGGAAGGGGGAGACCAGGTCCTCGGAGAGCCCAGGCTGGGTGGGAGGGCGCTGGTACCAGGGACACCTGCGTGTCCCCGAGTTCTCAGGCCTCAAGCCGGGCAGAGGCCTTGGGCAGGGAGCAGGGACGAGGGTGGGCGGGGTCAGGGGAACCTGGGGGAGCCCCTGCCTCTGACACCTGCTCCTCCCTGTCAAGAAAATAGGGAGTTAAGTAGCTGAAGGTCAGAATTGCCCTGGACGTGGCTGGTGAGGGCTTGGTGGCCTTGGGGAGAGCACAGGGTTTGAGATGGCCCTGGAGCAGGGCAGGGGGCTGGAGACCCTCCCTCTGGGCAGCTCCAGGTGCCCAGCTGCTGGCAGGGCTTGCCGTCAAGGCAGAGGTGCCCCAGGAAGTTGGCACCCCCCAGGGAGGGTACTGTCTCATGTGTGAATGCAGCCCCTAAATAAACACAGGAGCGGCCTGCGGGCTAAATATAGCCAGCAAGTGCGAGAGGTGGGTGGGGAGCCAGACTGGGGGCAGCCGGCTGCACCCTCTCCCTGAGTTCCCTCTGCCGGAGCTGGGGGGGACCAGCATCACCTGAGGTGGGCCAGGCCCAGACTCACATGAAGAGGCACCGTGCTCTACAGTTTGTTCAGGGCAGGGGCTGGGGCCGGGGCTCACACGGGATGGACTCGGGAGCCGACTGAACTGGGTTCACTAAGGAGCCTCAGTTTCCTCATCTGTAAAGCGGGGATAGGAGTTCCTGTCCCCCCAGCCCCAGGTCATTGAGGACTGAGTGCCGTAGTTCAGTCTTATCTCCTGACACCCAGCAGGTGCTCCGAGAGAGTGTGGTTCAGAGCAGAAGGTTGGAGGCACACTGCCTGGGTTTAGATCTCAGCTCTGTCACTGCTGTGTGGCCCTGGGCAAGTGACCTTCCCTCTCTGTGCCTCAGTTGCTGCCTCTGAAAAATGGGGATGATAATTCCTTCCAGGATGAGTATTAAATGAACAAATGTAAGCAGTGCCTGGTTTGCTGCTATTATTATCATTGCCCTAAATCATACAGATCTGGGTTTGAATGCTGCCTCCTCTCCTCATCAGCTGTGTGACCTTGGATAAGTCACTTGACATCTCTGAGCTTTTGCTTCATCAGCTGTAAAATGAGACTAATGATGGTGCTTTTCTTGTAGGGCTGTGCCTGGCACAAAGGAAACTCTGATGATGTTTGGTTAAACTTCAATGTGTGGGACTTCAATGTGTGCCATTTCTTTTTCCAAGTGGAGAAACCAAGTCCAGAGAGGAGGGGATTTGTCCAAGGCCATGCAGCTGGTCCTTGGCAGACCAGCATGGTCTCTTGACCCCCTCTCTATCCTACTTCCCCTGGCACCACCAATTTCTAGTGCCTGCTGCCTCAGTTTCCCCAGCTGGGAAGTGCATGTTGGGGGCCCCTCTTACCTGCCACTCCTCCTGGCAGGACGTGAAGTACCTGGCCATAAGCGGATTTCTCTTCCTGCGATTCTTCGCACCTGCCATCCTCACCCCGAAGCTGTTTGACCTCCGGGACCAGCACGCGGACCCCCAGACCAGCCGCTCGCTGCTGCTGCTCGCCAAGGTGTCAGCAATGGAGTCCTCAATCCTGGGTGCTATTAGCCAGGGAAAAACATGGTAGGAACTCAGTGGGGAGACCAGACTCCCAGAAGACCCAAATGAGCCCCAGAGAAACTCATGTCTGAAACACCACCATTGGTACTCCATCTGGAGGGTGAAGGCATTCATTACTCTCTCCATTTTCCTCTTGAAATGAAGGCCCTACTCTTCCAGGAAAAGAGTGGGAAGCAGGCTAGCAGTCATTTATACCTTAGTCTGAATTAGCCCATCATTTGCAAAGTGGCAACTTTTTGAGGTTCTAACAGGCTCCAAAGTATGCACGATAGGATTTGGTTTAGAGCAGGCACAGCTTGGTGGCAGAATCTGGGCCTGGGAGGAAACGAAATAAATGTACTGGGGGTACAGATTCTAAAATAGGGAGGGAGGGAAGAGACAGATATTGTCCAAGGCAGGCACTGCTTAGGTCTTCTCATTGAGCACTGATTTGGGAGGCAGGACCCTGGATCCACAGAGGACCTTCCCCTGTGCCCCCACAGTGACCTTGGCCATGGCATCCCCTGCTTTTCTGCTCCAGGCTGTGCAGAGTATTGGAAACCTGGGCCAGCAGCTGGGCCAGGGCAAGGAGTTGTGGATGGCCCCCCTACACCCCTTCCTGCTGCAGAGCATCTCACGTGTGCGAGACTTCCTGGACAGGCTGGTGGACGTGGATGGGGAGGAGGGTGAGCACCCATGCTCCTGCCACGCCCACTGGGTGCTCAGGACCTGCCCTTTCTGCCCTCTTTCTCCCTCTAGCACTGAGAATGTGGACCAGCCAGTTGGTCAACAAACATTTCCTGGCACCTACTGTCCTAGGTCCCAGAGATGAACAAGGCTCAGGTCTCCAGGCCATTCCAGCCAATGTAGAGGTGTGGGCAGGAATCATGGCCTGGTGTGCATTCACTCCACAGATACTGCTACAAAGTACCAACTAGGGAATAGGCATCATCCTAGGTGCTGGGGATTCAGCAGTGGCAAGACAGTACAAAATCCTGCGCTCACAGAAGTTTCATTCTAGTGGGGACCACAAGCCGTAACAAGATGAATAAGTAAATTATCTAGTGTGTCAGGAAGTTATAAGCTCTAAAGAGAAAAAAACAAAGCAGGAAAGGTGGATATGTTGGGGTGGAGGTGGCAGGTTGAAATTTTAGATAGGGTGGCCAGGAAAGCCTCACTGAGGTGGCGTTGAAGACTCAAAGGAGGACAGAGAGTGAGCCTTGAGGATCCTGGGGGAAGAGTGTTCCGGGCGGAGGGAGAAGCAAGTGCAAAGGTCCTGAGGTGGGGACAGAGCTCACCAGTGAGGAGGCCAGTGAAGAGAGACCGAGGTGGAGAGGAGGTGAGGGGCCAGGTGGCTGGACTTTGGAGGCCACTGTAAGATTTTGCTTTTTACTTGGAGTGGAAGGAGCCATGGAGGGTTTTAAGCAGAGGAGCTGTGTCCATGTCACCAAGGGGGGCCCAGGTCATGGCATAGTGGGGTCTGTGTCCTGGCTTTCCGGGGATGGGCTTGCTTCTGTAGGGTGTGGCTCCCCCTGCTGGCTGGCTGTCCCGCCTGCAAATCCCTCAGGTTGGAGAGGGACCCGCCCCCACCAGCCCACCTCAACAATCCCACTCCCTGTGGAGGGAGGAGAGTCTGGAGGCCATCACATTCCTCCTGCCTCCAGGAGATCAGAGCATCAAGCTCCCCCAGAAGGCCCCGGGCACCCCGGCAGTCGTGCCTGGCTAAGGAGGGCTCACCATTCCCTCCCGCCCCCATTTCCCAGAGGCTGGGGGCCCAGCCAGGGCCCTGGTCCCGCCCTCGGTGATTGTTCGAGAAGGCTACCTGCTGAAGCGCAAGGAGGAGCCCGCCACCCTGGCCACACGCTTCGCCTTCAAGAAACGCTACTTTTGGCTCAGCGGGGAGACCCTCTCCTACTCCAAGAGTCCTGAGTGGCAGGTGGGGCTGCAGCCCGCAGCGGAAGGGTTTCCAGTGGTGGCCTCCCTTGCAGCGCTGTACCTAGGGGGAAGTTGAGGCCCAGGGTGGGGCAAGAGCAGCTTAACAACTCCAGACACTTGGGCCAGGCTCTGCGCACAGCTGGGAGCAAACGCAGGCACTGGTTGGGGCCAGGCCTTCACCTACACATACTCCCTGTCACTCCTCTTCAGAATGTGCAGGCGTAGGGGCCAGGTATGACACGCCCAGGGTGTGTCTTCCCAGATCTATGCCCACACACTGTGTAGACTCGCGTAAAAGCTGGGGTGCCACTCAGAGGGACGTGCCTGGCCGTGCAGACACGTCCATCCAGGCATCCTTTCATCCATTCCATTATGCACCCAGCAAACATTTCCTGCGTGCCCATCGCATGCCAGGCTCTGTTATAAGTACTGCAGACGCAGCAGAGAACAACACAGGCAAGATCCCTGCTCTTGGGGGGCTGGCACTCAAGTCTGACACACACAGAACATCCCAAGGTCTACCCATTCCTCTGTGGGCACGTCCATAAATAACAGTGGGAGCTATTATTACCTCCATCATTATGATGGAGGAAGAAACCGAGGACCCGGGAAGGGGAAGTCGCTTGCTCGGGGCATGACGGGGTGGAAATGCGGACTCAGGTGTGCACGGTCGAATGGGCACGCCCACGCCCAGAGGCAGGCAGCCCCCAGCCCGCCCGGCGGCGACGGTCCTCTCCCGCAGATGTGCTCCTCCATCCCGGTGGCGCGCATCCGCGCCGTGGAGCGCGTGGACGAGGGCGCCTTCCAGCTGCCCCACGTGATGCAGGTGGTGACTCAGGACGGCGCGGAGACGCTGCACACCACTTACCTCCAGTGCAAGGTGAGGCACCGCAAGGATGGGCGCGGGGGGCGGCGTCCCCGGGGTCCCACCGCACGCCCTGACGCCCCCGCCTCCTGCAGAACGTGAACGAGCTGAACCAGTGGCTGTCGGCCCTGCGCAAGGCCAGCGCCCCCAACCCGGACAAGCTGACCGCCTGCCACCCGGGTGCCTTCCGCGGCGGCCGCTGGACCTGCTGCCTCCAGGCCGAGCGCTCAGGTGAGGGGGCAGGGCGGGCTGCAGGCTCCGCCCTCCCCACCTGTCCGTCAGCGGTGTCCCACCTGCACCTGGGCTGGCTGGGCAGCCAGGGGCGAGTTACTTTACCGGAGTGTCCTCAGGTGTAACCTGGAGTTGGAAATAGTGCCTGTCTCATAGGGTTGTTTTGAGGATTAAATGAATCAATATACGGAAAGTACTTCAAGCACGGCTCAGCCCATAGTAAGTGCTCATTAACTGTGAGTTATTATTTCCAAGCCCCTGCTGTGTGCCCTAGTGGTGAGCATAGATGTTGTGCCTGCTCTTAAGGAAGATGGGTGTATAATCCGACAATGACTTTACGGTTCCAAGAGGAGGTCTTTGGGGCGCCCCTGACCCAGTCCCAGGGTGGGGTATCAAGGGGGACTTCCTGGAGGAGGTGTTGCTTAAATAAAAGCTGAGAAAAGTAGGAGTTGGGTAGCAAAGTTGATGACAGGTAAGGAAGTGTTTCTTACCTGCGTGAGCAGAAGTGTGGAGGTGGAGCAGTTGGCCAAGAGATTGAAGAGGCTCTGTGTGGCTTGAGCCCTGAGAGTGTGGATGTGTGGGGTGGGGATGGGGGGGCGGCTACCACCAGTCCAGGGGAGCGCGGACACAGTGGGCTGGAGGGAAGAGGTAGCCTTGAAGAGAAAATTCAGAGGCAGAAGGGACAGGGCTTGGTGATGGGCTGGCCCTGGGGGCTTCTGGAAGGGGAGGGAGGAGCCACTGATGCTGTGTGTCCCCCCCCAGCGGCCGGCTGCAGCCGCACACACTCGGCTGTCACCCTGGGGGACTGGAGCGACCCGCTGGATCCCGATGCTGAGGCCCAGATGGTGTATCGGCAGCTGCTCCTGGGGCGAGACCAGCTCAGGTGTGTGCCGCCACCCATCCCACCTGACCAGCCAGGCCAGCCGCCCACCATGGTCTCCCCACGTTCACTCATTCATTCTTTCTGTGAGCATCAGCTGAACCTCCTGGGGGCCCAGTCCAGGACACCTATCGTGTCAGGGCTTGGGGAGCATCCTCAGGCTGGCCCCCGTGCAGAATCGGATCTTGGGAACTTAATAATCCCCAGGGATCCAGAGACACGGGTCCAATTCACATGAAAACCCAGTGTCCTGAGCTTGCTCAGCAGAGAACCTCTGGGGTGGGGAGCAGGACTGACAATCAGACACCAGCTTTGGTCACCTTCCAGGATGAAGTTCCTGGAGGATTCCGCCGTGGGTACGACTCCAGAGGCAGACAAAGGGAAGGGTCCCGGTGCCACGGAAGGTAAGGGGTTAGGGAGGCCTCATTTCTTTGCCCCCTCCACAGCTCTACCCCACAACTTGCAAAGCACACCCCTGCGTTTCCCCTCCTCCCCCGTTTCCAGTCCACTGGGGCCAGGGGGCCTCTGCTACATTTCAGGACTCTCAGGGCACAAGGTGAATCTGGAGCTTGAGAAAGCTGTTGGGGCTGGGCTCTGGCTGACCCCTCACGGCCCCCCTGTCTCCCTCCCAGTGGACTGTCCTGATCACCTGGCCCGGCAGAGAGCAGCAGCTGCCCGCCTGCTGGATGTGCTCGCAGACCTGGCTCGAGCTCACGAGGAGTTTCAGCAATGGGAGTGGGAGAATGTGGCTTCGGGCCCCCTCAGGCCCTGAGGAGATGCCGGAACAGCCTGGAAGGAGGAGCGAGGACCTGTGGGCCCGTGTCAGCAAAGCCTGGTGGGGAGTCTCCTCATGGCCTGTCTGTTCCTTCTTAATGCTGTGGCTTGGAGGCTCCCAGAGATGTGCCTGGTCCCATGTGCCCTGAGCCCAGAACCTGGTCTTGCACTCACTGTCTCACTCTTTGGATCGAGATGGACTGGAGTGGATGGAATAAGGAACTTGACTGACTTGGCTGAGCCTGAGGCCTCTGCTTCACTGGACTGGCTTCTACCCTCACCAGTGAGGCAGACTGGTTCTGAGCTGCTGGATACAGCTGTACCTGAATTCCTGATACCCATGTGGCATTGTTGCCCCAAATAGGCACTAAATGAGCTCAGCCCCTTCGTTTTCATGTCTGCCAATCCCTGTAACCTCACTGATCCTCCTGCACCCTACCCATTTGCCAAGGACCCTCAACCACAAGCTTCCAGAATCAGGTGTCTCCAGGAGGAACTGAGGCTGGGAACCCAGTGTACTAGACTCAGACCCTTGGAAACTGGGCGACCTTCAGCCAGGCTCTTTCCCCCTAGATGAGCCTCAACCTACCCTGCATAAAATGAAGGGGGGAATGTATAGGATCACAAACCGGGTTTCTAGCAGGTGCCTCAGGAGCCAGGGAGGGATTTCTCAGACTGTGGTCCAAAGCCCATCCCCCCGGGGTGTTTGATGAAAATGCAGATTCCTGTGCCTCCCCGAATCAGAACTGAGGGAATGTGGGGGGCAGGAATCCGTATGTTTAACAAGTTTCTCGGGGTATGTGGATGGATGTTGGATTTGAGGCTCATGAAGCTGGGAAGTGGGCAATTTCATTTACTGGGGTTTGGGGTGAGATTTCATTTGAGAATGCACCATAGGGGATAAATGTCTGGGAACGCCTGCCTGGAAGAACTGGAAGGGTCTCCAAGGACCCCGTTTCCAGTTTGGTATCACTAGAGGGTGGGGCACAAACTCAGCGCCTACGCAGCAAGGGGTATAGTGGACCGAGCAAGCCGTACTGCTATCCTGTGCATGGCCAGCAGGGGGCACCCGGAGCAGCAGCAGCCAATACAGTCACCCCAGCATCCTGGGATGTGGCACAGACTGGGAGCTGAGGCTGGTAGATCCTAGGGTGTGTCCCTGTCTCCCCTCCCCAAGGGCAGGGGCTGGGGAGCCATCCGTGGTGTCTCCCATCTCCTCCATATTTCTCTGCAGGCTCCCAGCCTGAGTCCCTGGTAATTGTACCAGGGAGCGCCCGGGTTTGAGACCTGCACTTTGACCTCTGCCCTCTTGGGGACTAGGACCAGGAGGGCCTGCCAGCTGCAACCACTGCCCCACGTCCTGCCCCAAGACAGGAGAAGTATGGTGGCCCCTCCACTCTGCCTCCACCCCTAGCTGTTAGAGGCTGAGAGAGGCAATGGTTCAAGCCACCACACCCCCAGGGGGCAGACCGAGGGGGCCCCAACTGAGCCACCCAGCCCGCCTTGCAGGAAAAGACCTTGTGAGGAAGAGAAAGACCATTTATTTCTCCACCCACAGTGGGACTGGGAGCTTTTTCAAAAGAGCAATCACTGGCATCCCTTTAAATCCTGGCTGACTTCCACCGGGGCAGCCAATCAACAGAGGCAGAGCTGGTGAGTTGCCTGGGCAACAGGCCTCTGGTTGGCTGGAGACTATCAACCGCCCCGCTGCCCACACCCAAGGAAAGGGACATTGACTCATTGCTGTCCACTCTTCTTAAACGCGCTGGCCTAAGCCTCTTTGCTGCTCCTTCGGTACGCCTTCTCATCTCGCTCCAGAAGCCAGAAGCTCTAGCCTTTGGATCTCAAAGTTGGGAGTGATTTAGTGGAGAAGATGGGTGGGGAGGGAGAGAGAACACTGCCTTTATCTGGGACAGACATACAGCCTGGGGGTCGGAGGGGAGAGGAAGTAGGTCACAGTCCCAGAAGGATGAAGAGACACAAGCACAAAATAAGATACCTCTTAGTGCCCCCATCTCTCGTCCACCCCTTTGTGAAACTGCTCAACAATCTGGGGCTCCCACCCCATGGGCACACAGTTGCCCACCAGTGGGTGGCAGAGATGGGTGAGGCTGCAAGGGTGGGTGAGGCCTGGGGGCAGACTGAGCTTCCCAAGTCCCCTCTTACCCCAGGGGTCCCAGCAGCCTGAGTTCTGCAGACAAGCCTGTACAGATGCCAGAGACAAAGATGGGATCCATGGCGGGTATCACGGGGTCCTTCTGTGTCATCTCCCCCAGTTTGGGGGTAAGTAGAGGCACATGTGTGTGCGTGCATGTGTTCAACAGGACACGAGTGTTTGTGTGTGAGGGGGTGGATCTCTGTCTTTTTGGTAGGGAGGTCGCTGTGGTTTCTGGTACTTTCTATATGTCCCTCGCAGGGAGCTATGTGTCGGCACTGGCTGGCCTGACGTCCTTCTATGATCCCAGCTGCCGCCAGCCAAATCCCCTGAATGCTTCTGGATCTTTCCGCAGGCACCTAACCAGCCCTAAGCCCAGGCCCCCGGACCACTCTCATTCTCGCCTTCCACCCTGGTTTGGAAGGAGGCGTGTGCTGGACCAGGGGCAAAGCTGGAGGGAAGGTGGGCAGCCTCAGGCCTTGGCCGGAGCCTCGGACACACCCTGGGCTGTGAGCTCGGCCAGCACGTTGTCTAAGTAGCTAGCGTCCGGGTAACCGTGGCCCGTGAGGTTGGATCCAAACTCGGTCTTGTGGTGGATCTCGTTCCACACCACGGTGTCCGATTCGCCGGTGGTATTGGAAGTGCCGATGGTGAAGATGAGTCTCCGCTCCCAGGCGGTGATGAGCAATCTCAGCACCTGGGGACAGGGCACGGGCGGGGAGGGGGTCACTGGCAGCGCCACCCCCTCCCTCACCACATTCTGGCTCACTGACGAATTCGCCCCTCGGACGCCCTGCTCAGCCATTTCCTCCCTGCTGGTGTTTTCTGGACTGGCTCCCCCTCTGAGCTCCCTCAAGCCCTTTCCAGGTTTCCTGCCTGTTTCTTCTGGGATGAAGGAAGGGTCTCAAACTGACAGCCACCAGCTGGGTTGGGTTTGGCTGCCACGCTCTATTAAAATACCACTTTGTGAATTAATTGGAGATTTCAATGAAAATCTGGAATGCTTGCTTCTTTTGAAAAACGAAAGAGTAAAACCAGACAATCCATAGAGTGGTGGTTAGGGGCCTGGACTGCTTGGGTTCAAATCCCAGCTCCATCACTTACTAGCTGTGTGACCTTGGGCAAGTCACTTGCC
>JAQZBX010051692.1:0-19314 GCA_029593785.1 Cabassous unicinctus | reverse complement strand
TATAGTTAGTGTTCATGGTATATCTTTTTCCATCCTTTTATTTTCAACCTCTTCATATCTGTGAATCTAAAATGTGTCTCTTATAAATAACATATAGTTGGATCTAGTTTTTTCAGTCCAGTCTGACTATATCTGTATTTTGATTACAGAGTTTAATCTTTTTCTTATAATATAACTAATGATATGGTTGAATTTATGCCTTCCAGTTTTATATGGCTCATGTCTTGTTTGTTTCTCTGTTTAACCTGTATGCTTTGTTTTGTGTTAAATAGATATTTTCTGATGTAACATTTTAATTCCTTTTGGAGTTTGTAACAGTATATTGTTGAGTTATTTTCTTAGTGGTTGCTCTGGTGATTATATACTCGTTTTAACTTAAAACAATCTACTTCTGATAAGTACTGTTTTAGTTTCTTAGCATTAATATTTTGACAATGAGCTTTCATAATTTGTAACAAATGTTTCACAACAATGCAGGTGTTTGTGATGGGGTGATTTATGGGAGTCCTGTATGATGAAAATCCATGTTTGTTTTGTAAGTTTGCAACTTTTACTATAAACTTATTGTTTATATATGTCCATGTATGAAAGATACACTTCAATAAATTTTTTTAATGAAAAAAAGCAGCTACAATAAAATGGGTTGGTTTTAAACAGTGGAAATTTATTAGATGACAGTTTTGTGGCTGGGGAAAATGTCCAAATAAAGATATCATCAGGTGATGCCTTCTTCCTGAAGATTGGTTGATGGCAATCCTTGACTCATCTGCCACATGGCAAGGAACATGGCACCATCTGGTGGCCTTTCCCTTGTCTTCCGGATTTCATTATTTTCAGATTCTTACTTCCATGGTTCTCTATCTCTATCTGTATCTCTATCTGTATGTCTATCTGTATCTGTATCTCTATCTCTATCTCTATCTCTATCTCTATCATCTCTCTCTCTGTCTATATCTCTATCTCTGTCTCTATCTCTATCTCTATCTCCATCTCTATGTCTATTTCTATCTCTATCTCTATCTCCATCTATCTCTATCATCTCTATCTCTATCTCTGTATTCATTCTGCTTATAAAGAACTCCACTAAGGGGGTTGAGACCCATCCTGAATAAGGTGGGTCTCATTTTAACTGAAGCAGCCTCATGAAAAGATCCTATTTACAATGAGTCCCCATCACAGGAATGAATTAGAATTTAAATGATGTTTTTCTGCGGTACATACAGCTTCAAACCACCACAGGTAGCAATTTCATTCCAGTCTAGAAAATTTGTTCCAAATAGCTCCATTTCTTCCCTGCCCTTTGTGTTATTATTGCCACACATTAATATTTGTATATTTACTATTTTGTAAAAAGCACAGCTCTACTTGAGTTAAATTCCATGCAATATCTTAAAACATCATCTTCCAATCATTAATTTTCAACAGAGAATGTCAACAGGGAATTATGTCAGATTACTGGGACCTGCTTTCTTCTCAAAAATCCATTCTAACTTCTATACATTCTACTATTGTATCAGAAAATTGCCTCTCTCTTGGAATCTAATTTATTCTTGAAATTAACGTTAAGCATATCAAAAATATTTGTATGTTTAAATACTTGCATTGTGATGCAGGGCAGTGTAGGCAAATTAGAAACTGTATGATTCAGGCCTTACCTCACCCAAGCCATTCTATTCTCTACAGAGTGGCTGATTCCATTACTTGGATACTTCTGATACCAAGGATGATTAAGTGGCCCTCACTCCTACCATTGCCATTCCCAAGCAGACATAATAATAGAGAGCATAGAGTATGATAGACATCGGTGATACTTTCACCTGTGATTCCCATGGCTCTATGTGTCATGATCCTACACATGTCCCTGCACATGCCCCTTTCCTTGGATAAAAAGAAATTCACCAATTAGGCCATGTTGGCCTCTCTCCTAAGCATATAAGCTTCTCAAATTATTTTGGTTTCTTCTCTAGCTATGGGTGACTTCCCATGGAATCCCTGTTCCAGGCATTTAGGGAGAGAAAATAGGTTAACTTCCTGACCTTTGCCTTGAAATGCATGTAACTCTTGGGGTATAGGAAACAAATCCCATGTTAGTGTGATAAGAGTCTGGGAGTGTTTGGGGACTGCAGCAATATGGGGAGGGTTAAGAGAGTCTTGAGCAAGATCCAGAAAATGTGCTTTAGTGAGAGAAGCAGAAAGGATCTGAAGATGCCATCCTAGCAGTGGAGCTGGTGGTGAACCATTAATGTAGTTTAAACAGAATCGGTGTCTAATGCCATATAATAGAATCATATAAGTTTCATTCTTTTGTGGGGATAGTAAAGCTCTGGGTGGAGAGGGAGATGGTCCTCAGAAACTGAAAAGCAAGTCAACCATCACTTAAATAAGATCCTTTCCTAACGAACTATTTAAAATGTAACTCTTCTCTACTCTCACTCTATTTCCTCCAAGTTTTTATGTAACACATCACTTTACAAACCTTTTGAAACTTATTTCTTATTGTCTGCCTTAAAATGAGCATGTAGGTATTGTGTTTCATAGAACTGAAAAAATTTTTCTCCCATTAATAAAAACATATAAATATATTTGTTCAAGAAGAATGAAGGAAAAAGGGAAGGTATAAATGAATTTGGTATTTAATACAATATTTACCAAGTAGCATAAGCACTTGGTAAATATTATGTACAATCCCTGGGGATAAAAATATGAATCTTTAACTCTTACGGTTAGTATAAGGACGTTGCTTAGGGGAACCCAGTGAGTAAGTGGCAGAGCTTGTACTGATCACTGGTCAGTCTGTGTTTAATGCCCTTGAGATCAATCTCTCTATTTTACCACCTCCTATTCAACCTGAGGCCCTGCCCTGCAGAGCATCACAAGGGAGTACAAAGACCTGCGAGCTCTCAGCTGGCAGTGGAATTTGTGCTATAGTGGAGACTATGGTCTCTGGTGTAAAAGTCTTCAGGGATGAGACCTTACTCTGTCTGGCCAATCTGTAATGAATGGAGAGGCTGACTCAAATGCTGTAGGCTGTTCAAAGCCAAAGATATCCTTGGCCATTCGCAAGAGCAGAGAGTTGGAAACCAACAAGTCACTGACATTAGGGATACCTTCCCCTGAGACTTTTGTGGTTCAGCCCCTTTGGCCCCTGCACATACTCCATCTCAAGAGGAAGGCAGGAAATTGTGCAATTAGCCCTGCTGACTCCTTCTCTAACCAGAAGCCTGGAGTTGTTTTCCCCTGGGTCTTAGTCCTGTTGGTACATGGGGACCTTCCTGCCCATTGCTCTGGTGCTCATAAACAGGCACAGGAAATGCATAGGATTCTTAGGCCAAGAGGTGAAGCACCTTTTGTTTAAGAACCAAAGGTGGAGACTGGTGGCATCTTGACTACCAAGGACTGACACATACCAGGGCAACGTGGAGAACCATCACTTGGCCTAGATATACTTGCTTATATGAGCACCAGAAGGGTGTGTGTTCTTGTGTGCATGTGTGCTTGTGTTGCTTGTTTAGCCATGTGTTTTCAGTGGGTAACTGACTCACACACTATTTTCTCCTAGGAAATGTTTAGATCTGCACTGTCCAATACAATAGTCACTAGCAACATGTAGCCATATAAATTAAAATTAATTAAAATTAAAGAAATTAAACACTGGGTTCTGTGATGACACTCTACACATTTCAAGTGCTCTTTAGTCACATGAGGCTCGAGGCTGCCGAATTGCACAGTGCAGATATAAAACAATCACATCGTTGTTGAAAGTCCTGTTGGACAGTGCTGGTATAGACTGTAGAGGTATGGATCTTTGGCCAATCCATGTGTATGTTCTTGCGTATGCTTGTGTTGGTGTGTGTGTGCTGCTTCTTTTCATGTTATTTTGTGTTGTGTTCAACGGTATGCGATTCTCAGTATATTTAATGGAGTTTGCATGTGCGTGTGGTTTGTGAGTTGGCTGAGTGACAGTGTGCTCTTTTTTAATTGTATGTAGCAGAGTATTTCATGTAACAGTTATATGTAAATTGGTTAGAAATCCATGTAAGCATCTATACGTTACAACTAGGATGAGTTTAGGTCAAAGAGGAATGAAAAACAGCATCCTGGGTTTGTTTGTTTCTGTGACACTGTGTATACAACACTCACATTCAGACTTCCTTCACCTTGAATGCATGTAGAACAGATGGGGTAAATGTGTGGCATGGCAACATGTGTGTGCCCTTGATCCAGGGAAAGAGACTCACAGCCTGATTTTTCTCTTGTCTCATGTCTAGACATAAACAGGCAGCTCCAAGCAGAGTTATCTTTATGCTAAGTTGGCAGCAACTTATCCATGTGCTTTGAAGGCAACTGAAGTTCTTCAGGACCCACAATGAGTTCTTCATTTACTTTCAACAATTTCTATATTTCCATTCTTGGAAACAGGTTATAGTTAATTCTACAACCTAGGCTAGTTAATGTGATGCCTGTGAATTCTGAGATTACTTCTCAGTCCTACAGCATCTACAATATCTTGGTTTTCTTGGCTGGTCAGTAGGCAAATTCTTAGAAACTACAGAGCACTGTTAAGTCCCAGGTAGCAGAGGAATTTGTGCTCTAGTGGAGGTGTATGTGTTCTGTGTATGTGTGCTCGGGATCAGCTTTTTTGAAGTCCTGGAGATGGATTGAAAGAGAGAGGCAGTGGCAGATATTA
The DNA here is from genome assembly GCA_029593785.1 of Cabassous unicinctus. NCBI lineage: Eukaryota > Metazoa > Chordata > Mammalia > Cingulata > Chlamyphoridae > Cabassous > Cabassous unicinctus. The sequence continues at coordinate 14,627 of JAQZBX010051692.1, read as the reverse complement.
AGAAAGTTATGTTTTGGTAAATTTATTACAAATGCAGTAAGTCAAGGACATGGTTATATTAATTCTCAGGGACCATAGTCTGGGCCTTACAGTATCCTTGAATGTGGGAGACACCAGAAGTATACATAGAATTTTGGTGAGCTGTTGATCTTGAATAATGACTCCTCATATTTTTTATCATCTTTAATTCTTAGGCTAAGATTAGAGGTGAGAAATATAATTACATTTTAGACTAAACTGCAATTTCTGGAGTGTATTCTAGGTCATTCGACTGCTAAAATAATAAGAGAATATTTTGAGCACTCCTTTTCATAGGGCATATACTAAACATACTGCATGTAATAGTTCATTTAAATCTTCCGATGATGCTGTAAGTTGGTTGTTTTTGTACGAGTGTGTATAGGTATGTGCTTGTAAAAGAGAGAGAAAGATAAAGTGAGACAGAAAGAGAGAAACAATAAGGAATTGGTATAATTTCAAATCAATGGTAAGTTGTGACAGCAAAAATCAGACACAAGCACACAAGCAGTCTGGCTGAAGAGTCATGATATTAATCAGTGTTCTGAGAGGCTGTTCACTGGAAATTGAGCTCCCCAAAGGAAAAGGCTTTCCCTTATTTATTACTCTCTTCTTACTGCATATCAAACAGATTTACATGTTTGAAAAAAAAAAGGAATTGTCCCTGGCTGTCATGGAAGGATTTAATGTCTTTCTATTACCCAGCAGGATGAGGCAACAATATGGGTATGAAATAAAATGAGGTTTGTGTGCATATTAATACCATTACCTGGAGAAAGTTTTGACCATACAATAATGGCTCTACTTAGTATTTCTAAATTCCTGACATTTACCATTTGCTTTATCTAAGACAGAGAAAAGAGAAGCCATGAAGTGGGAGAACCAGAGCAGCTTGTCTGAATTCCTCCTCCTGGGACTCCCTGTCCGGCGAGAGCAGCAGGGTATGTTCTTCGCCCTCCTCCTGGGCATGCACCTCACCATGGTGGTGGGGAACCTGCTCATCATCCTGCTCATCAGGCTGGACTCTTGCCTCCACACCCGCATGTACTTCTTTCTCAGCCACTTGGCTCTCACTGATGTCTCCCTTTCATCGGTCACTGTCCCAAAGAAGATGCTGGTGAACATGCAGACTCAGAATCAATCCATATCCTATCAAGGGTGCAATTCACAGATGTATTTTTATTTAATTTTTGCTTGCATGGACAACCTCTTTCTCACAGTGATGGTATATGACAGGTATTTAGTCATTTGTCATCCTCTACACTATACCACCATCATGAGAGAAGAGCTGTGTGCCCTGCTGGTGGCTGGCTCCTGGATTCTCTCCTGTGGAAGTTCCTTATTGCACACCCTCCTTCTTGCCTGACTGTCCTTCTGTGCTGACAACATCATCTCCCATTTTTTCTGTAGTCTCACCATCCTGCTCAAGTTGTCTTGCTCAAACACCTCTCTCAATGAGCTGGTTATATTTACTGCAGGGGCTGCACTTGTCATATTTACATTGAGTGGCATCCTTGTCTCTTATGGCTGCATTTGGGCCTCGATCCTGTAGGTCTCCTCTACCAAAGATAGCTGCAAAGTCTTGTCCACTTGTGGCTCTCACCTATGTGTGTTGTCTCTGTTCTATGGAACAATGATGGCACTGTACTTTTCTCCCTCATCGAAAAACTCCAATGGCAGAGAGATGATTGCCTCGCTGATGTATGCAGTGGTGACCCTTATGTTGAACCCCTTCATATACAGCTTAAGAAACAGCGATATGAAATTGGCTCTGAGGATACTTTTCAAAAGTGATATCTTTTCCTCCAAATGAAAATCTCTTAATCGTGTTCTTATTTCACACGGTGACCCCATCAGTGATGCCTACTTGAAAAATTGTGAGTTGCCCAGCCTTGTTTCTGCACAATCCCAATTCTCCTTTAAAATGGGCAGTTATGTTTTAGGACCTCATCTCTTTTACTTTAGTCATATGAATACCGTCCTAGATATGACATTGCCTGCAACACACACTCGTCTTTGTGTGTTTCAAAGTACAAAGCTTTTTGTTAGTCAAGTGTATAACTGATCATTCTGAATAGGTTACACTTATTCTTATTTTCCTGAAGAGCTATGAAATGCTTGCTAAGATTAAAAAATATACTATCCACTTCTTTCAACAGGAAATACAACAGCACTTTATGGTTCCTCTTTAAAGTGAAAACCAATTTTCTATCTGGAACTTTTATTCTAAGATTAAAAGTATGAAATATGTTTGTACCTGAGACTAAACTATACTTTCTCACTCCTGAGTTTCTTACCTCACATGCAGATGGTAGAAATTCTCATATTGTAATTGTACCTCTCTTTATTTATAATGAAATGAACAATTGAAATCTTAAGTGGAGTCAGTGTAAGTCTGTTTAACATGGTTTTGATAGTTTAATAATTCAACTCAGCAATAGATACTATGGCTTTTTTTCTTCTTCATGGTTGCCAAATTTATATAGCCTTTATTTTTTTATATAATTATTTTTTATTTTTAAAGAAGCTTTAGAATATATAAATGTTGCATAAAAAATATCAGAGATTCCCATATGCCCCACTCCCACCCCCTCCCACACTTTCTCACATTAACAACATCTTTCATTCGTGTGGTACATTTGTTACAATTGATGAACACATTTTGAAGCATTGCTACTAACCATGGATTACAGTTTACATTATAGACTTCTTAATGATCACTTGGATTTTGAAGCAAATGGGATAGCAATCAGCCTCTTAGTTTCTCTTTCTTGTCTATTGTTTTCCAGAGTTACAAATATTCAGTGAAGTACCTAATGTTTAATTTTAGTAAAACTCAGATTGCTTGCTTTGTTAATGCAGTAGTTAGTTAATAAAGTGTTTTTGTGTTTTTTAAAACCTAAATAAAATTTTAAATTTATTGTGCCTATTATAAGAACTTAATAAAGAAGGACAGAGTATCCTATCCCATTACCAAATTTCCCATCCTAGGAAGACTAATTTTTTTCTGTCCTTTGGATTTTTACAGTGAAAATAGCCTTATATGCCTGATTAATGCTAGTTTGGGAAAATGAGCATTTTCTCTTTCTCCCAAACAGAGATATCCCACTTCTGTTAGGGAAAGACTAAATGTAGGCATTCATAATTCATGCATACAAAAGTACTTATTGCATGGCAATGTGCTTGGGTATTTTCTAGGTTCTGGGCATACAAGTTAAGCAAAAAGTCACAAAAGTAAATCCTCATGTACCATTTGCATTCCAGCATTCCTGATATACTTCATCATGTTCCTTTTCTCCACAGCAGTTTCTAACTTCTAACACACCCTGTGCTTATGTATTTCATTTATTGCTATTGTCTCTTTACTGGAATGTAAGCTCTGTAAGCTTACATTCTTACATTACTTGTGTATGAAGTAATTTCATTCTATGCTTCGTTTTTGGTAAAAACAAACAAACAAACAAAAAACAACAACAAAAAACTGCTATGAAAAAAGGAACATAAAAAGAGCAAGAGTGCAGGGCACGGAATTTGTCATTTCAAATTGTGTGGTCCGGGTAGAGCTCACTGGACAGGAGCCCGTGGGGACAGGTAAGCGCACCTCGGGGAACTCGGAGAAAAGTGTTCCAGGCCTGAGGAGCAGCGACTGCAAATGCTCTCAAGCGAGAGAGTACCTGACCTGTTCCAGAAACATCTAGGGGACTCTGTTGCTGGACGGGGTTGAATGAGAGAGGGATAGGTGGAAATAAGTTTAGAGATATTGGGGGTACAGTTTGTAGGACATTTTATATATATATATATAGTGTGCAGTTACTTAAAAACAGGTTTATTGAAGTATAACTGACATATAATAAACTGCACATATTTAAATTGCACAAGTTGATTAGTTTGACATATGTGTACACCCATAAAACTATCACCACAAATAATCAATATTACGATATTTCCTCATGCTTCCTCTCCTGCCCTATCTCCCTCCTCCTACCCGTCTGCAGGGAACCAATGATCTGCTTTCTGCTACATAGACTACTTTGCATCTTCTAAATTTATATTACTGGAATCATACAGTATGTACTCTCTTGTTTCTGCCTTCTTTGACTTAGCACAAGTATTGTGAGATTCATCCATGCGATGGTCAGGCTAATGTGTCAACTCGGCCAGGTAATTGTGTCCAGGTGTTTGGTCAAGCAAGCACTAGGCTAATTGTAATACAAGAACATTTATGGAGTTTGGTCACCAGTGAGTTTATTGTGTAGATGGCTGATTACATCTGCATCAATCAGGGAGATTGCCATCAGCAATGGGTGATGCTTTTATCCCATCAGTTGAATGCCTTAAAAGGGGAAGTGATTTCAACATTCAGAAAGAATTTCCTAGCTCATCTTTGGACAGCCAATATCTCCCAGAAACTCATCAAGGACCTTCATTGGACTTTCTTCAGAGCCCCTGGTTTGCAGCATGCCTGTGGAACCTGGACTTGTGCATTCCCACGGTCATATGAGAGACTTTTTTAAAATTTCATATTATTGACAGATATCTCTTGTTGATTCTGTTTCCCTAGAGAATGCTGGCTAATACAGCTTGGTACCGGGAGTGGTTCTTGAGGAACAGAGTCTTAAACATGGATGTCTGAGGTGGTTCTGGGAGTTTATAATTGGCTCTCTACTCTAATTGGACTCAAGGGTACTAATGACTCCCTTTCCAATAATGAAGAGGTCACTAACAGCCCATGGCGTGAGCTGGCTATAGAGATATGCAAAATAGCATCACTGGATTCCCCTACTTCCACGCTTATAAGAAGCAAGGATCTAGGTGAGAGTGTTTTCAACACCTTAACAGAATTTTGTGGAATCAAAAGGTATAATGATGTTGGCTGGCTCCTCCTAGATACTCTGGATACAGTTACAAAAGAAAGAGATGAGCTAAAGTCTTCAAATTTGAATCTTAAATGCCGCATGAATGATGTGAAAGTTGCTATGTGTGCCCTGAAAGAAAATCTTGTCTCCTTTAGCCACAGACTTGAGATATCTGAAATATTTGAGAAGGAAACTAAAATCTCAACCCCACAGTGTTTCTGCAATTAAAGTGAAGGCATTGATTGGATAGGAGTGGAATCCTGATGATTGGGATGGAGATATATGTGATGATAATAATATTGGTGGGGACAGTGGAACCCTAAATTCTGCTGAGACTTTACCAGATAAATTTGCAATGGCCTGCCCTGTGGAGACCACACCTTGTCAACCTTGTATCACCCAGCCTCCAGCATGCCCCAGGGAGTCTGGACCTCCTCCCAGCCCTGAGGCAGGTACCAGCCAAACTCCAGCATGCACTGCCCAACCTCCAGTCTGCCTTGAGGAATGTTCCTTGCAGCCCCTGCCTGAAGCGGTTAATCCTGTCTCACCAGAAGAAAATGCAAAGGAATGCCCTGAGGTCAGTAGCTTACAAGACATTTCTAATTCTTCTCCTTACCCACCCCTTTTGTCTTTGAGACTTATTACTAGACTAAAATCACAACAAGCCCCCAAAGGTGAAGTACAAAGTGTGACCCATGAGGAAGTATGCTATACTCTGAAAGAACTGCATCAGTTTTCCAACTTATATAGACAGGAATCAAAGGGAGGAAATGGGAGTAGCACCACTCACTATTACCCCTAGTGACCCAAGAGGAAAATTTTTGCTTCCTGTCCCTGCAACCTTAAGCTCTGCTGGTCTACAGGTTTTAGTCCCAAAAGGAGGAGTGCTGCTACCGGAGAACACAACAATGATTTCATTGAACTGGAAGTTAAGACTGCCACCTGGCCACTTTGGGCTCCTCTTACCTGTGAATCAACAGGCAAAGAAGGGAATTACTGGGGTGATTGATCCTGACTATCAAGGGGAAATAGGACTACATCTACATAATGGGGGTAAAGAAGATTTTACCTGGAATACAGGAGATCCTCTAGGGCGTCTCCTAGTACTGCCATGCCCTGTTAAAGTCCGTTGAAAACTGCAACAAACCAATCCAAGCAGGACTAAACAATGGCCCAGAATCTTGAGGAATGAAAGTTTGGGTCACCCCACCAGGCAAAGAACCATGACCAGCTAAAGTGCTTGCTGAGGGTAACGGGGGCATGGAATGGGTAGTGGAAGAAGGTAGTGATAAATGTGAACTTCAACCACATGACCAGTTACAGAAATGAGGACTGTAATAGTCATGAACCTTTCTTCCTTGTTTCATTATGAGTATGATTGTATATGTACACAAAATGAATTTCTTTGTTTTTTCCCCAACCTTTTCCCCTATCATATGAAAAGTTGTATTAGTTTCATGTCATAATATTTAAGGACATCAAGTTTAAAAGTGAATATTACCCAAGGATTTGCACCCTATTCTGTAGGGAAATAATGCATTTCCTGTTGTACGCAGGTGAGTTGAACATTGTTAGGCAGAAATATATATGTATGCTTGTCTGTTATTGTTTTTACTTACAGACTAAGTATGGTTTAAGGTAATATGTATGGTTGCCCAGTTGAAAAGGGATGGGCTGTGATGGTTAGGCTAATGTGTGAACTCAGCCAGGTAATTGTATCCAGGTGTTTGGTCAAGCAAGCACTGAGCTAATTGTAATACAAGAACATTTATGGACTTTGGTCACCAGTAAGTTTACTGCGTGGATGACTGATTACATCTGCATCAATCATGGAGATTGCCATCAGCAATGGGTGACGCTTTTATCCAATCAGTTGAATGCTTTAAAAGGGGAAGTGATTTCAACATTCAGAGAGAATTTCCTAGCTCATCTTTGGACAGCCAATATCTCCCAGAAACTCATCAAGGACCTTCACTGGACTTTCATTGGAGCCCCTGGTTTGCAGCCTGCTTGCGGAACCTGGACTTATGCATTCCCACAGTCATATGAGAGACTCTTATAAAATCTCATATTATTGACTGATACCTCCTATTAATTCTATTTCCCTAGAGAACCCTGACTAACACAATACACATTGTAGCATGGATCAATAGTTCATTCTCTTTACTGCTGAATATAGTATTCCATTATATGGCTACACCATGGCTTTTTATTTTTAATTTTTTAAAATATAAATTTCCTTTTTAATATAATAAACTTCATGTTTAAAGAGATTTTAGATTACAGAAAATTTACATCAAAGTATGAGGGATTCCCATGTACCCCCCTCCCTCTCCCACATCATCCCCTATTTTTTTAAAAATGTAATAGTATAATTTATTATGATATATCTGTAAAAGACACTCATTAAAAATGCACATTTAAAAATGACTCATTTGTGGTTAGGACTAACCTACCTACAGTAATAATCCGAAAAATAAAACCATCATTGTGACATTTATCAGTACTTCACACATCTAGCAAATACTAAAGGAGGCAACTACCATTGTTCTAACTTCTTTAAAGCCCAAAACTTAAGCACAAATCAGAATTAAGAGAAACTTCAGAATGTTCACATTTACATGCTTTTTTGGCTGAACTTTCAAAGATTCCACATATAACAAAACCACAACTTTGAATCAAAATGAATATTAAAAAACTTTAAGCCTTGTGACAAACTTACTCTACAGAAGCAAGGAAACCAGAGTGAACGCTAACAACAGTATATTTCAAGTAGAGAAAGCAATCACTTATTTCCTTTAATATAAAAAAAAGTCAATGAGTCAACATTTTAATAACACTGAACAGGTAAGACAGCTTCAACAAATAGAACAATGGTTATTGTGTCTGCTTCTGACACTGTAGAGACTGTAACTGAGAAGGAAGATGGTGCTCCAACACCAGATGGCTCTGCTTTTATCAAAGCCCAATGAAGGAATATGCATAGCAAAAATTATTTGAATCTGTCTTTTTTTAATTATCATTTAAAGTTTTAGACATAGAAGCATTTATTCCGGAGAAACAGGGCAAAACTGTTTATAAAATAAGCTTATCAGATGAAACATATAAGTCTAAATGGTAGCATTATTGTGTAGTGCTTGGACTATGCTTTGATAAGTTATGGTTTATACTTAAGATTAGAATTCTGAGCCAAATGTTTTTGATGTAAATTTAATTTAATCCAAATATATGGATGGATACTTTATACCATGGTTTTTTTAATCCATTTACCTGCTGATGGGCATTTAGGTTATTTCCAGTTTTTGCCTATCAAATGAAACAACGCTGCTATGAACATTTTTATGCATATGCTTTCTTTTCACTTGGGCAAATAATTAGGATTGGATCACATGCTAGATATATTGAAAAATGTTTATCATTTAAAGAAATTGCCAAACTGTGTTTCAGAATGGTTGTACCCTTTTACATTCCTACTGGTAGTGTACAAAAGTTTCAGTTCCTCCACTTAAACACTTGGTATGATATGCTTTTTTAATTTTAACAATTCTGATAGGTATGCAGTGGAAACTCCTTGCAGTTTTAATTGGAATTTTTCTAAATGATAATGATGTTAAGTATCTTTTCATGTGCTTATTTTCCGTCTGTAAATCTTTGGTGAAGTGTTTGTTCAAATCTCATTTTCATTTTTAAATTGGATTATCTAAGTTTTGAAAAATTTTACATATTCTGAATACAAGTTCTTTATTAGATACATGATTTGTGAGTATTTTCTTCCAGTCTGTGACTTATATTTTTCATTTTCTTAGTAGTGTCTTTCAAAGAGCAGACATTTTTAAATTTGATGGAGTTCATTTTTATCAATTAATTTTTTTAGGAATTGTGGTTTTGGTATATCTTGAAAGCTTCACTTAACCTAAAGTCACAAAGATTTTTTTTTCCCATGTCTTCAAGAAATTTTTAGTTTTGGCAAAAAAAAAATTTTCCATAAGTATTATTTCAGTGGCATTCCACAAATTTTGATATGTTGTGTTTTCATTTCCATTCAGCTTCCTTTTTAATTTTTCCTTTAATCCAAAAATTATTTCAAAATATGTTTAGTTGCTAAACATTTGGGAATTTTTGTAGCTATCCTTCATTATTGGTTTCTGATTTACTATGATCATGCTTAGAGAGCATATATTTTATGATTTAAATTTGTTTAAATTTATTGAACCTTGTTTTATGCCCCCCAAATATGCTTTATCTTGATAAATGTTCCATGTGCACTTGAAAAGAATGTGTATTCTGCTCTTATTGGGTGAAGTGTTCTACAAATGTCAACTAGATCAACTTGATTGACAGTATTGTTTAGATCTTTTATATCCTTATTGATGTTCTGTCTACTTGTTCTATCTATTATTGAGAGGAAATTATTGAAATCTCCAACTATGTATGTGAATTTCACTATTTCTTTTTCAAATCATTAGTTTTTGCTTCATGTATTTTGAAGTCCTGATATTAATTGCATGAACCTTTAGAATTGTTTTTGACATGTTGATGAATTGACTACTTTATCAGTATGAAATGAATCAAGTGCTTGGGCACACTCACTCTTTCCACATACATGGGTGGGCATGCTTTCTTAGCCTGAGAAGATGTTTTCTGTCCAGACCTCAGGTTCCATGGTTCTGACTTTTAAGTGATTTTCTTTCAAATTTGTCCTTTCTCTCTCCCTTTTAATCCAGGCTGGCTGTAGTTCTGTTCATATAAATCTCACATATACAAAAAAAAAAAAAAATTACTCTAATTTGCATGTAATATGAAGGGGTCCAAACCATAACACAACAGGACATTCCACAATCCTTCCTGGATAACTGCACCTCCAATCCTGATTGGCACAGGATTTGCTTACCGGTTTCATGTTCAGTTAAGTCTTCACATGGAACACTATTTTCTGTAGACTCTTCCAGAAGCTCTGAATTTTCCAAACCATCAATTTCTGGGTTTTTTTTGGGGGGGCCCAGGATTTCAGTTTTCAGCTTATGCTTTTTCTTTTATATTTTACTATAACCAGCAAGGAGAAACCAGGCTGTACTTTCCATATTTAGCTTGGAAATTTCCTCATCTAAATATCCAATTTCATCACTTTCAAGTATTGTCTACAATCTGACATCAGGACTTAATGCTGCCAACTTCTCTGTCACTTTACAAAAAACGTTCACTTTTTATTCAGTTTCCAATGACACATTCATCATGTACTTCTAAAGCCTCATCAGAAGTATCTTCAGCATACATATTTCTACCAATAGTCTCTTCAAAGCAATCTAGACCTTTTCTTTCAAGCACCTCACATTTCTTCGGCCTCTACCCATTACTCAACTCAAAACCATTTCCACATTTTTGGTATTTGCAATAGCAGCATTCATTCTTCTGGAACCAAAATCTGGCTTAGTTTCCTAGGTTGCTTAAAATAGATACAATAAAATGGATTGATATAACAATGAGAATTTATTAGAATACTGTTTTGAGGCTGGGAAAAATGTTCAAATCAAGGCATCATGAGGAGATGCTTTCTTCCCAAAGACTGGATGTTGGCGATCCTTGACACCTCTGTCACAAGCAAGGCACATGATGGTACCTGCTGGTCTTGCCCTTCTTTTCCAAGTTTCATTGCTTTCAGCTTCTTGCTTCCATGGCTTTCTCTCACTCTCTGTATTCATTCCATTTATAAAAGGACTCCAGTAAGAGGATTAAGACCCATCCTGATTGAGGTAAGTCACACCATAACAAAAGTAGCCTCATAAAAAGATCCTACTTTTAGTGAATCCACACCCACAGGAATGGATTAGATTTAAGAACATATTTTTCTGGGGGTATGTACAACTCAAAAACCACCAAAAATCCTAACTTTATTCTAGTAATATATAGAAAATTTTATTTAAATAGCTCCTTTCCTTCCCATCCTTTGTGTCATTATTGTCATGCATTAATATTTGTATGTTTAAATATTTGCATTGTGATGGTAGTCAGTATAGGCAAATCAGAACCTGTTTGAAACAGGCTTTACCCTTCATCCCCAAACACACACAGGCCATATTATAGGCAACAGAGTGACTTATTCCATTACTTGAGTACTACTGCTACCAAGCCCCTCAATCCCACCACTGCCATGCCCAAGTAGACATCATAATAGAGGGTATAGAGTATGACAGATGACAGTCATACTTTCTCCTGTGATTCCCATGGTTCTATGTGTCATGATCCTACACATGTACCTGCACATGCCCCTCTCCTTGGAACACAGGAAATTCAGCAATTAGCCCATGTTGGCTTCTTTCCTAACCATGTAAGCTTCTCAAATTATATTGGTTTCTTCTCTAGCTATGGATGACTTTCTATGGAATTCCTGTTCCAGGCATTTAAGGAGAGAAAATAAGTTAAATTCATGACCTTTGCTTTGAAATGCATGTAATTCTTGGAGTATAGGAAACAAATCCAATGTTAGTATGATAAGAGTCTGGGGGTGTTTGGGCACTGGAGAAACCTGGAGTGGTTTAATAGAGTCTTGAACAAGATCCAGAAAATGTGCTTTAGTGAGAGAAGCAGAAAGGATCTGAAGAAGCCATCCTAGCAGTGGAGCTCGTGGTGCACCCTGATGTAAGTTAAACATAGCTGTTGTCTGATGCCATAGAATAGAATCATATAAGTTTCATTCTTTTGTGGGCATAGTAAAGCTCTTGGTGGAGAAGGAGATGATCCTTCTCAGAAACTGAAAAGCAAGTCAACCATCACTTAAATGATATCCTTTCCTAACCAACTGTATTGGGGAAAAATTTAGTGAGTATTGTTCAAAACTAAAAGTGAAACATCATGCAGGAAACTTTGTTAATCAGCAAACCAATGCCTTGCTGGTCAGCACTTTTCATATTTTAGGAGGAATGATGAGAACTAGAAGAGTGAGCACATTGAAGGATGTTGTGTAACAAATAAGAACAGATAGGGTGCATTCCGGGGAGTGCTGTGTTCCTCTCTGGGAAGGCCAGTCACTTTCTCAGGAACTGATGCATAAACCTTGGAATGTACTGCCCAGGGAGTGTTGTGTTCCTTCCTGAAGAGGTTGGCCACTTCTTCAGGAATTGACACAGTACTCGCAATTTGGCATCTATAGTATTGAGTTCATTGATTATAAGCACAATAAAAGGGACAGTCCCTGGTCAGGCCAGTTGAAGTCCCACCCTGGGAGAGGGTGCTCTGGACAGGTGTTGTTTTCAATCAAGACTCTGGAATCGGCTGCTGATTCCGGACTTCCAAGCTGAGAGCTAGCTATTGGTGAGTTTGTATATAAGACTGCTCTATTTTTCTGTCATTCTGTGACTCTGTTTAATATTGATTTAATCTTTTGATTGATTATGTTATTCTTGTTTCTCACTCTAATTGTCAGTATAGAATTATTAAACTAGATGTGCATATGTATATCTATGTTGCATCCAACCAGGACTCTGGCCAGAGGTGGGCCAGGTATGTTGGTGTGTCCCTGGTTTGTTGAGCCTATATCTATATGTATGTAAATCGTGAAGGATTATGATGCAGCAATTGGACCCCTGTTTGTAGACAATCCTTTGCCTATTTTACATGTTCCCTATTATTAACAGAAGTTTAATAAAATAAACAAATATATGTCTGTCTGTTGCTTTCTGTTTAAGTCATCATATCAATCTATATACACACATAAATAGCAAAGCATTAGCAAAGCATTTTATCTAGCAGAACACCAACTATTTAAAATTTAAGTCTTCTCTATTCTCTCTATTTCTTCCTTGTTTTACTTTACTATGTAACACTTATCACCATTTTACATACTTTAGTAGTCTTCCTTAAAAGAGAATGTAAGTATTGTATTTTTATAGAACCAAAAAAATGTCTCACATATATGATAAACATATAAATATATTTCTTCAAGAAGAATGAATGGATTTAGGATTAAATGAGATAAATGTGTCTGGACAGAAATTTTTAAAGTAATGCTTCCATAATTTGTAAAGCTGCCTTTTGCCTGCTATTCTTTTATTTGAAGTTGAAATAAAGTTTACTTAAAAAAAAAAGAATGAAGGAAAGAGAGAAGGTGTAAATGAACTTGATATTTCATACAATATTTACCAAGTGTTATAAGCACTTGGTAAATATTATGTACAATCCCTGGGGATAAAAATATTAATCTTTAAATCTTACAGTTGGTATAAGGGCCTTGCTTAGGGGAACCCAGTAAGTAAGTGGCAGAGCTTGTACGTCTCTCAGGTCAATCTGTGTTTAATGCCCTTGAGATCAATCCATCTATTTTAACACCTCCTATTCAACCTGTGCCCCTGCCCTGCAGAGCATCACAAGGGAGTACAAAGACCTGCGAGCTCTCAGCTGGCAGTTGAATTTGTGCTGTGGTGGAGGTTGTGGTCTCTGGTGTGAATGTGATGAGACCTTACTCTGGGCCATTCTGTGATGAATGGAGAGGCTGACTCCAATGCTGTGGGCTCTTTAGAAGCCAAGGATATCCTTGGCCATTCTCAAGAACAGGCCAACATGTCATTGACCTTGGGGATCCTTTCCCCTGTGACTCTTGTGACTCAGCCCCTTTGGCCCCTTTGCCCCTCCATCTCAAGAGGAAGGCAGGAAATTGTGCAATTAGCCCTGCTGGCTCCTTCTCTAACCAGAAGCTTGGAGTTGTTTTCCCCTGGGTCTTAATCCTGTTGGTACACGGGGACCTTCCTGCCCATTGTCCTGGTGCTCATAAACAGGCATGGGAAATGCAAACGATCCTTAGCCAAACTGTGGGGCACCTTTTGTTTAAGAACAAAAGGTGGAGACTGGTGGCACCTCGATCACCAAGGACTGACACAAACCAGAGCAAGGTGGAGAACCATCATTTGGCCTAGATATACTTGTTTATATGAGGACCAGAAGGATGTGTGTTCTTGTGTGCATGTGTGCTTCTGTTGCTTGTTAAACATGTGTTTTTAGTGGGCAACTGACTCATACACTGTTTTCTCCTAGGAAACGTTTAAATCTGCACTGTCCAATATGATAGCCACTAACAATGTGTGACCATATAAATTAAAATTAAAGAAATTTAAAAATTGGTTCTTTGGTGACACTCTACACATTTCAAGTGTTCCATAGTCACATGAGACTCGAGACTGTTGAATTGCACAGTGCAGATACAGAACAATTGCATCATTATATTATGTATTATACATTATATAAAATTATTAGACTGTCCTAGTATAGACCACGGAGGTCTGGAACCATTTGCCAGTGCATGTGTATGTTCTTCTGTCTGCTTCTTTGGGTGGGTGTGCTGCTGCTTTTTATGTTATTTGGGGTTGTGTTCAATTGTATGTGATTCTCAGTATATTCAATGGAGTTTGCATGTGGTGTGTGTCGTTTGTGAGTTGGCTGAGTGACAGTGTGCTGTTTTTTAATTGTATGTAACAGAGTGTTTCATCTAACAGTTATATGTAAATTGGTTAGAAATCCATGTGAGCATTTATACATTATGACTGGGATGAGTTTAGGTCAAAGAGGAATGAAAATCAGCCTCTTGGGTTTGTTTGTTTCTGTGACACTGTGTATACAACACTCACATTCAGACTTCCTTCACCTTAAATGCATGTAGAACAGATGGGGGTAAATGTGTGGCGGGGTTAAATGTGTGTCATGGCAACATGTGTGTGCCCTTGATCCAGGGAAAGAGACTCACAGCCTGATTTTTCTCTTGTCTCA